>JAHDVF020000055.1:0-31037 GCA_022606425.2 Lepidostoma basale | reverse complement strand
TGCATTATAAATATTTACCGTAGCGCGGGGTGACTTGGCCTCTTTTTATTCGAAAAAAAATAATACGTAATATAACGACCTTCGTGGCAGAGTGCTAAGAGCTCTGGCTTCCATACCGAAAGTCCCGGGTTCGATTCCCGGCGATGAAAGTGTGATTGTCACACTGTCTTTGGTCTGGTGTAGAATTCAAATGACAATAAAATGACGATAGATTGGCTACCTATCACATGTCACGAGAATCAATAGAAAAGCTAAAAAAATAATTGTATACAGTAATTGGGTTAATTGTATACTCGTACAATAGTAACCTTCGTACCCCTCACTATTTCTCACAGAAATGTTGGATTTTATCACTCCTTAAAACCCGTCGAATAATCTTTCTTCTCCTTCTTCTTCTTCTTGATCCTCTCCTGTCAGAGGTTGGGCAGCATCATGACTATTTATTGATTTATTTATTTATTTATTTCTAACTAACTAACTAACTAACCATCACGCCGTCTCCCCGAAGGGATAGGCAGAAAGAATGGACTGCCACACTTTTCTTTCCGGACATATTCCTCAATTCGCTTCCTCGACATTCATACATCGTCTCACATGGCCGACATTCAATATTTGATTTATTTGATCGTGCCACGTCTTTCTCTATTTCTGGTTCCATTTACATCGTTAACATATAATTTTTTTACCATTCTTTCTTCATTCATTCTTTCCATATGTCCAAACCATCTTAATGATCCTTTCATTATTTTGTTCATAACACCATCATTCACACCGCATTCACTTCTTATATTTTCATTCGACACTCTATCATACCATACACAGAGTATCCACGCATTCGTGTAAGAGATCTCATTTCTACTGCATTTATTCTACTTTCATCCTTCTTTTGCCAGATCCATGCTTCGCTTTCATATATAAGGGTCGGTAGAAGAACACCATTGTGCACTGCCATTCTAGCTTTTTTGGATAGGTTTTTGTTTGCGATGACAACTTTAAGTGCACCATTCACTTTGTTGCCTGCCCCAACCCTTCTTTCAATATCCCTCTCCATTCGCCCATCTCTTGTAAACATACTACCTAAATAAACGAACTCAACTATGAGATATAACAAACGAAAAACATTTGGACGACTCATTTCGACACAAAACGGTGTCACAAAAATAAAATAATGATATGAAATTAAAAAATAATCTATCTCAGAAGGATCCCAAAGATATCTCATTTCCACTCCATTTATTCTTCTTTCATTCTTCTATGGCCAGTTCCATGCTCAGGACCTTGTCCGAAAGGCGTTCAAGATGGATCGGTCATGTAATACGACAAGAAGGCCTCTTGCATGCCATCATGGAGGGTATGACCGAGGGGACAAACTCTAAGGGACGCCCACGTCGAGAGTACCTGGAGGACCTGTTGGTGGACGTGCGCTGCTCATCATATGCACATTTCATGAGAGCCGCACATGACAGGGAAGAATGCAAGAGAAGAATAGAGGAAATTGCTGCGAACCAATCCCAGGATTGAAACCAGAAAAGAAGATGCTTCACGTGCTTACATAAGGATCGGAACAAGAACATTATTGTGCACTGCCAAGATTTTGTATTAACATAGTCATGTTATATTTTTGACAAGCAAGATGAAATGCGTTCATAAGTAATTTTAGATTTTCCATGGTCTCGGCAAATATGACAGCGTCATCAGCATAACAAATAATGGCTATGATCTTCTTGGATATGGATTTGAATTACTGAATTGTTGAGGAAGTGTATCCTGTATTCTCCATTTACTCCATTTCTTCTCAGGATACAGCTTGGTTGGTCTGCATTCGGAAGGCTGGGCAACATCTTCAAGTAGGACTTGCCACATAATTAAAAAACAAAAATACTGGACCAGTGTGTGTTACCTGTGATGACCTATGGACGTTAACTAAAGAAGCAATACACAAAATCAAAGTTGCACAACGGGCCATGGAAAGATCCAAATTAGATATCTCGCTTAGAGACCATATAACCAACATGGAGATTACAAGACGCACCAGGGTCATCGATGTAGGGATATGCATTGCCAGGATATGGCAGTCAGTGGCGGTACTCCCATAGAAGCCCAAAAGCCCGGCTTGCGTAAGAAATTTTGAATCAAAACCTCTTCTGGCTTACAATGGTGGCTATTCCTCTTACGTCTGATGGGAACATTGTTGGAAGGTGATTTGGTGAGTTGTTGATTTATGCGGGGGCATGATGACTTAGATTTGGAGGTTTTGATTCAAAATTTCTTACGCAAGCCGGGTTTCTGGGCTTCTATGGGAGTACCGCCACTGGTGGCAGTGGGCTGGTCATGTGTGTAGACGGAAGATGGAATATGGAGCCAGAGGGTTACTGAATGGAGGCCAAGGTTGGGCTGGAGACGTGTCGGGAGACAGCCTACCAGGTGGAGCGATGATATTGTGCGGACGGTGGAAAGGGCTTGGAGAATACTGGCGAGAGACCGAGAGAGATAGTGTGGGGGTGGAGAGGCTTACGAAAAGTGAATTTTGAAAAGTATGTCAGGAAGGAACAGTGTGACAGTCTATTATTTACGCCTACCCGAAGGGGTAGAAGAGAGAGACGGCATGTTGATTAGTTGGTTAGTTTTTCTCTGTACGTGCGGATGAATAATGATAATATCGAAGTAGTTACTCGTTAATGTTAAAGGTATTTCAGTTATTATATTCCTCAACAAAGGAATCCAAAGTATGTGCTTAAAATAAATCATTCTGTGCCTACAAATAGAAAGACTGAACAATACGTTATACAAACTCTAGAATATACAGGGTGTAACACGACGCATTAAAAATAGCTGCATATTTATAATAATCATTAAGCTGCAGTTCTCTCCGGATGTCTAAGGGACACTGTCTAGGACAATAAGCATATGCTAGTGGAAAGCAAAGTTAGAATTTATTTCATTAATTGAATTATTATTTAAAATGAACTTCGATCAAGAAACCATTTGAAATCATTTGATTATTCAGATTGTTTTAACGAATATTGCTAAGAGAGGATAAACTGCCATAATATATCCTAAAAATGTATTCATTTCTCTATCCTCTGATGTTAAATAGAACAATGTTGCCAGTTTAAAAAGTTAAGTTACAAAAAAACTCAAATAAAATTAACTCACTCTCATGATGTGTATGCAAAAAAAAAAAACTCACCAATCAAAGGGCTACTAGTACTATGAATGTGAAGTAGATCACGCTCCAATATAGAAATACGACTAATTACATGTAGCTTATACCTTTAATTTATATGTATGACTCGTATATCGGGGAAAATGTACGGCGACAACTATACGACATCTGTGTATTGATTTTTCAATTAGACCGTATAATGACAAATTGCTCCCTACACGGCTCACATTCCTAATCACTCTTTATGCGCGATTCGTATGCCAAATAGGTTTCGAATAGGAATAATAAAAAACTGTAATTTAAACGGAAGTTTTTTGCATATCGCATAATGGAAAAGTGTTTTATTTTTAACTTCTCTACTGAAATACCATTATTTATCGTTTTTAAAACTATCAAATACAAAGGACTCCACCTCCAGCCGCCACAAGCGCCCAAAATCGATCCTCCTTCACAGAAACACTCCGGACCACACAAATCTTTCTCTTACCGGAATGGAAGTCAGAGCTCTTACCACTCTGCCACGACCTTCATGGCAGAGCGGTAAGAGCTCTGACTTCCATACCGAAGGTCTCGGGTTAGATTCCCGGCGATGGCAGTGTGATTGTCACACTGTCTTTGGTCTGGTGTAGAATTCACGTGACAATAAAATGGCGATAGATTGGCTACCTACCACATATCACGAGAATCAATATAATTGCTTAAAAATAAATTGTATTCCGTAATTGGGTTCAAACGACCTGTTGTATAAAAAAATAAAAAAATAAAATCAAACCCCCGAATAAAACAACAACCTTACAAATCATATTTCTGACAATGTTCCCATCAGATGTAAGAGGAATAGCCAAAAGAGCTGAACGTCTGTAAACCAGAAGATCCATGTCCTAGTCATATCCATCATCAAATCAAATCAAATCAGTTTATTTTCTCAAAAGATATTACAAACAATTATTATAGTTTAAGATATATATTTTTATCTTTATTTTTCCAGCTCCAAGCTTCACTTCCATACATAAGGGTGGCACTAGAACTATATTATGTACTGTCATCGTCAATGCGGTAGAGATATGGTCCCAATGACGTATGTGTGGTAGACCTTGGTAGTCTTAAAAAAATATTTATGAAATAAAATAGGTTTGATTGTATATTTTATTTAGTACATAAATAAACCATCACGCTGTTTCCCCGAAAGGATAGGCAAAGAGAATGGACCGCCACAATACTCTATTCTTTTACACCTCTCCTGCTACCTCCACATTCATACAACAAGTCATACACGCAAGTAGATTCTTCTGACTTCTAACATGGCCAACCTTTAAAACTTGATTAATTTGGACATGCCACGTTTCCCTCGGTCTTGCTCGATACTGTACTCCATTCACATCGTAAACGTAAAATTTCTTAACCATTCTTTCTTCATGACCAAACCATTGCAGTGATCCTTTCATGATTTTGTTCAAAATACTTTCTTCCGCTTTACATTCCTTCCTAATATCTTACCATACATACCTACGTCTTAGGGATCTCATCTCTATCGCATTTATTCTCTCATCCTCCGTTTGCTAGTTCCATGATTCGCTTTCATACATAAGGGTTGGAACTAGAACTCCATTTTGATTGACCATTTTTGCTTTCATTGATAATTTTATGTTTCCATAGCAGTTTTTAAGGGTCCATTCGTATTGTTGCCCTCACTAACCCTTCTTTCGACGTCACTGTAAATTCGATCATCCGCTGGGAACATGCTACTTAAATACGCAAACTCAAGATTGCCAAAAACATGCTCAAGATTTTTTTTATTTAATCTAATAAAACATACTTTCATTTCTTCCCCTTTCAAAAAACCATCACCTTTGATTTCTTATTTACATCTTCGTCACCAGAAAACAATTTACATCTTCGTCTCTATTGAGATACAATTAATCCTTATAAAAAATAATAATAATTTATCCGCCTGGTTTGATATCAATAAAGGTGTCAAACAAGGTTGCGTAATGTCCCCGTGGTTATTTAATCTGTATATGGACAATTGTATGAAAGAGCTGAAAGGGTTGGATGTAGGTGCCAAAATGAGCGGAGTGTCAGTAAGCTGTCTCTTGTATGCGGATGACGCTGTCCTACTTGCTGACAACGAGCATGAACTACAAGTCCTGGTGAATTGTATGTATGAGGTATGCATGCGAAATGATCTGATGATGAATGTTAATAAGTCCAAGGTAATGATTTTTGAAAAGGAAGAAACCATGACAGCCTGCAACATTTGCGTGAATGGTGAAAACTTGGAGCAAGTAGTTGAGTTTGTGTATATGTTTACAAGAAATGGGAGAGTGGAGAGGGATATTAAAAGAAGGGTTGGGGCAGGCAACAAAGTGAATGGTGCACTTAAAGTTGTCATCGCAAACAAAAACCTATCCAAAAAAGCTAGAATGGCAGTGCACAATGGTGTTCTTCTACCGACCCTTATGTATGGAAGCGAAGCATGGAACTAGCAAAGGAAGGATGAAAGTAGAATAAATGCAGTAGAAATGAGATCTCTTAGACGAATGTGTGAATATTCTGTGTATGATAGAGTGTCGAATGAAAATATAAGAAGTGAATGCGGTGCGAATGATGGTGTCATGAACAAAATAATGAAAGGATCATTAAGATGGTTTGGACATATGGAAAGAATGAATGAAGAAAGAATGGTAAAAAAATTATATGTTAATGTGTAAATGGAACCAGAAATAGAGGAAGACCGAGGAAAACGTGGCACGATCAAATAAATCAAATATTGAATGTCGGCCATGTGAGGAGTCAGAGAAATCGACGCGCGTGCATGACACGATGTATGAATGTTGAGGAAGCGAGAGAAATATGTCAGGAAAGAAAGGTGTGGCAGTCCATTCTTTCTGCCTACCCCTTCGGGGAGACGGCGTGATGGTTAGTTAGTTTATAATTTATCCGCAATGGGTGAAATCCAGAATTTGTATACATTCAAAATGTTGCATCACCTTTGAGTTTCTTAATTCATATATAATTCTTATTATGTTCAGAATTATTCTGTATGTTCATATGGTTCATTTGAGAAGTATATTATGAAGACTATGGGGATAAATAATCAATTTCAATAATTCGTAAAATGGCAGTAAATCATGCAACATGTTCAATAAATTTGCGATAAAAAAAATGTTATTTCATTTATATTATGACAAGTTTTATAGCACGCTCTACCGATAATTTAATAAACTAAAAGTCAATAAATCTGTAATTTGTGATAGTGTTTATAGATTTGGTTTATAGATGGCACTAATATACAAAAAACATTAGAAAAATAATTAATAATTTTTTTTAACAAATAATAAAAACTAGGAAAGAATATACGTCACAACATATTTCCTATGAAATTTCTATTCGTTTATCTATGCTCGAATAGCGTTGCATTAAGACACGTTTTCCAATTGTTGACTTTAACGTGACAAAATTTTAAATTTCGAATCTACATCAATTTGACGTCTTTCATGCTTACTATCTTCAATGCTGCTCCACGAACACTCATGACACACATTTAAAACGATAAATTTAAAACAAAAGACGAACTTTTGTTTAAATAATCATATAGAATTATTAATAACTTTTTTATAACTCTTTGAGATACGATCTGAGACTACATATTTACGATGGCAAGTGCTATGACTGTAACACCGAAGGTCCCGGGTTTGATTCCCGTGATGGCAGTGTAGTTATCACACTGTCTTTGGTCTGGGGATGTCTGCGTGGTTGTTTAATCTGTACTTGGATAAGTGCATGAAAGAACTAGAGGAAATAGTCGTTAGTGCTAAGATGAACAGTTTGTTCAACTGCTTGTTAAATCAAATCTAATCAGTTTATTTTCTCAAAAGATATTACAAAAAAATTATTATATAATAGTTTCAGACATCTACTTTGGGAATTAAAAAAACATTGATTAAACCACTTTTTAATAAATAAAAATATTAAAATACACGACATGTTTCAGAGGAAACCTCCATCTTCAGGTGTAAAAATAGAACAAAAGTTAAACAAAGATAGTCTAATAAAAAAAAAATTAAATAAAAAAAAATTAATAAAAAAAAGTATTATTAATTTTTTTTTATTAGTCTTTCTTTGTTTAGTTTTTGTTATATTTTTACACCTGAAGATGGAGGTATCCTCTGAAACATGTCGTGTATTGTCTTCTTCTTCTTCTTCCCTTTTAGTAGACTCAGGAGTCTGTTATTTCAGGCGGGTCCTCTTGAGATGCTGAACTCCAGCTTTCTCTCCACCGTTTCGGGGTCTTCCTGGTCGGCGTTGTCCGTTTGGCGTTCCATGGAGAGCTATGTGTGGTATTCTATTTGAGCTCATCCTTTCTACGTGTTCATGCCAGTATCGCCGTCTTTGACGTCCCCATCTGACCACATCCTCGACCTCGCAGATTTCTCGGATTGCTGTATTCCTAACTCGATCACGTAGGGTCTTGCCAGCTATAGCGCGGAGCGTTTTCATCTCGGTTTTCCTGAGCATGCTCTTTGTCTTGACAGTATCTGCCCTCGATTCAATGCCATATGTGAGGATTGGTCGCACACAGGTCTTGTAGATGCGTACCTTGCTGTCGGTCCTCATGTCCCTGTTTCTCCATATGACATCCTTCAGGCAGCCTGCAACTGCTGCAGCCCTATCCACCTGTGACCTTACTTCTCTGGGGAGGTCATTAGAGCTGGTTACTTCGCTTCCGAGATATCTGAATAGGTCCACCTGTTCGATTTCCTCCTGGCGTACGGAGACTTCGCATCTCAGTTGATTTCTTGCGAATGTCATACACTTCGTTTTTGGGGTGGTTGTATGGCGTGTATTGTATGGCGTGTATTGTATTGTGGCGTGTATTGTAATATTTTTAAATTAAAAAGTGGTTAAAACAATGTTTTTTTAATTCCCAAAGTAGATTATTATGGAATTCCACAGTGTTAATGCCTTAACTTTCAATAACTTAAGACATCTATTGAGAACAGGTAAAATATAATAAATATATTATATAATACCAGGAACGCATGAGAAATGGTTCGACATTAGGAATACAAGATACTCTCCAATGTAAAGTATTTGTCTTCTGAACGGACTTTCACGAATATGAAAGACATCGATCTCCGAAGCAGTCATGTTCAGCAGTTTGATTGCCTCCCCACCGGCATCACCAGAGGCAGGTTGGTTCTGCAGGCTGGGAGATAAAACAGTCTGTGCTGACGCTGTCGAAGATAACCATCCGGAACATAAAGATGGATAGCCTCCAAGATGACGAAATTCTCAAAGAATCCCCCGATAAGGATGATAGCAGATTAAATGCGGTAGAGATGAGGTCCCTAAGACGTATGTGCGGTAGAACGATATACGACAGAATCTTAAATGCTGATATAAGAAAAGAATGTAGAGCAAAAGAAGGTGTTATGAACAAAATTATGAAAAGATCGCTGCGCTGGTTCGGACATATGGAGCGCATGTGTGAATAAAGAATGGTTAAAAAGTATACGTTAACGATGTAAATGGAGTGTGGAGTCGAAGTAGACCGAGGAAAACATGGCATAACCAAATTAATCAAATTTTAAAGTTTGGTCACGTTAGAAGCCGGAAGAATCGACGTGCGTGTATGACTCGCTGTATGAAGCTAGAGAGGTACGTTAGGATAGAGTAGTGTGGAAGTCCATTCTCTCTGCCTACCCCTGCGGGGAAACGGCGTTATGGTTTATTTGTTTATTTATTTTTTTATTCGCTCTTTACATTATTACAGCGGGAGCCAAATCAATGTAAAGGATACAGCTATCATATTGATATGTAATAGGTAGCTAAACTATCGCCATTTTATTGTCACGTGAATTCTACACCAAACCAAAAACAGTGTGACAATCACACTGCCATCGCCGGGAATCGAACCCGGGACTCAAATCAAACATGTCACAATCCATAATTTAAACTTTTTTTAAATATAATTAAGAGTTATATAACATATACTCAATCATTAAAACAACAACGCGTTTAAATAAAAATAAAACAAACGAATCATATGAAAAAAAACAAAAGTACATCGAGAGCGTGTTTCGAGTGGTTAAAAACAGTCCTTCCACATTCAAAATGCTCCGGACGACTTTCGACCAATCGGAGGCCGGGATTGCAATGCACCTGTTCACAAATAAACCAATCAAAGTGCCGTGGCCGAAATAGACTGACCCGTTTCCAGTATCGAGTCTACTGCGGATTGACCAGCCACTTTGTGTCCTTATCTGACAGGTATTAACCCTTGAGTGACTGAATTGATTTTTTTTAAATAATATTTAATTATTTATTAAAATGAATCAGTAAAAGGACCAAAGTTGACGATGTAGCGATCAATTACTTCTTTGAAGTAAATTACGCCAGCCATATAGCGGGGAAATCGGATTTTTTTTTTTTAAAGAAGCCAATAGGGTTATATGGATACATTTTTAGATCTAATTTTTAATTATGAATTGTTTCAGGTATTTTTTAAATTGAGTTGTAGTGAGACTCCTTGTGTATTTTGGTAGCTCATTGTAAAGTTTCAGTCCATTGTTCAATATCCTTGATTGTCTTGTCTTAGTTCGTGCATTCGGTAAGCGATATCTGTCACAGTTCCTGGTCCAGTGTCTGTGTATGTCTGAATTTTTAGTTAATTTGTAGCTGCTGTCTGTTGTCTCTTCCATGGTCACTCTGTGTATAATTTTCACACGTCTCAAATTTGGTCAGGTCTGATAGACCAGACGCACCCTGGAGTGGCGACCAAGAACTGGCCACAGAAATCAGGGCAGATGACAGATGGCAGTCTGATGACAACAAGAGAGTGGCAGGAGGTCAATGGCACAGAATGGTGATGGATAGAGGGTTGTGGAACTCGGGAAAGGAGGTCTATGTCCAACACTGGACGATGATGGTTATGATGATGAATGCGTCTATGATGATGAAAACATGGCATGACCAAATTAATAAATAACTACAAAACATTACATATGTACAAACAAGTCGAAAAATCGACGAGCGTGCAAGTTGCGATGTATGAATATAGGAAACTTGAGAGGTATGTTGAAACAGGATAGTACCCATTTAGAGAAATGGCGTAATGGTTAGTTAGTTGTTTTTTTTTTAACTTGTTGTCTTTTATTATTGTTGTGGTGTGGACATGTTTGATTTGTGATTCTACGAAGTAATCTGTTTAACTTTATTATTAGAGGGGCAGAGATGGCCAAAATAAGTCGAAAGTTAGAAAGGTGTGAAAGTTAGAAATGAGAATGAAAATAAGAGAAGTGGAGTTCCTGTCTGTGAGATTCCAGGTTAGTTTGTTACGCGTCTATATTGATTTTATGACGAGGTCCATGGAAAGAATACATGTATATTGAACATCATAAACCAGTAGGTACTTCTTCTTGGCGCTTTTTCCCGAAGTTGAATTTGGCCTCCTCCACTGGCTCTTGTTCCTGGCCATCCCTTTCATGGAAAGAAAGATGGAATGACCAAATTAATTCAATTTTAAAGATTGGTCGTGTAGAATTCGGAAGAATCGACGTGCGTGTATGACTCATTGTATAAATGTGGAGGTATCTAGAGAGGTGTGTCAGGATGTAGTCTTCAGTGGCGGTACTCTCATAGAAGCCCAGAAGCCCGGCTTGCATAATAAGTTTAGTATTAAAACCTCTTCTGACATACAGAGTTTCAGCCTCTGTGGCTATTCCTCTTACGTCTGATGGGAACATTGTTGGAAGGTGATTTGTTAGGTTGGTGGTTTATGTGGGGGCATGATTACTTAGATTTGGGGGTATTGATTCAAAATTGCTTACGTAAGCCGGGCTTCTGGGCTTCTATGGGAGTACCGCCACTGGTCAGGATAGAGTAATATGGCGGTCCATTCTCTCTGCCTATCCCTGCGGCGAAGCGGCATGATGGTTTGTTGTATAAAAAAAGTTGCGATACCATTAACAGCGTTTTAAATTTTAACAGTTAATAATCTTATGAACAATTAATTGTATCTCAATAGAGACGAAGATGCAAATTGGAAACAGAATATGGTTGATCAAGGTGTTTACAGGACTTATGACCTGTCATTGGTTGGGTTAAGCGCACGCTTTATGTAATACAACATTCCCCATTCCACCTTTCTTATGATCACCATGTCTGACAAACTTTTTGGAAGTTGTATATATGTTAATCTCTAATACTACTCTTTACGTGGTAGTTTATTAATAATCTTATGTTATTTCACAATGAAAAGTATTGGCGTCACTTGAGGGTTAATTTAGTTCAGCGGGACCAGCGCCCATTGCTTCCTCGTAAAACCTGCCAGTACATTCCCGATTACAGATTCTACCATATGTATTGAAAACTACGAAACGTCCATGCAAGCCTATGAATCTAGGACTCAAAAGTAAACTACCGTAAATTAAATACAATATTTTATTATGTAGCTCAAAATTACCTCTATGGTTTTTTTTGTGAATGTATACTTATACTTGTATACGAATACTGGATTTCACCCATGGTGGGTGATTAATTCATGAAATTTAATTGTATCTCATGCTAATGGCGATAGCCTTCACATTGTGTTAATAAAGTAGTTTGCTAAATGCTAAAAATTAATCTCCATAGATGGCGTTAGTGTGTGGATTATATAGATTAATCTTAAAAAGATTAACAAATGTAATCAAATCTACATAGATGGCGTATTGAAACTGCTATGTGAAAATAAACATAGATTTGTAACATATATACAACCTCCAAAAATTTGTCTTACATTGTCATAAAGAAATAGGTGGAATGGGGACTGTTATAATTACATAAAGCGTGCGCTTAACCCAACCAATGCATTGGTTGGGTTAATCGCACGACTTATGACCTGCCATTGCAATGGCAGGTCATAAGTCCTATAAACACCTTGATCAACCATATTCAGTTTCCAGTTTGCATCTTCGTCTCTATTGAGATACAATTAAATTACCTCTATGGTATTAACCTATCCGGTAGCGAATTTTTTAGAACTTTAAAAGCTGTCAATAATTGATTGTGTCTTGAATGATGATGTAAAACTCTAACTAACTAACCATCACGCCGTCTCCCCGAAGGGATAGGCAGAAAGAATATTCTTTCCTGACATATTTCTCTCGCTTCCTCAACATTCATACATCGTGTCATGCACGCGCGTCGATCTCTGACTCCTCACATGGCCGATATTCAATATTTGATTTATTTGATCATGCCACGTTTTCCTCGGTCTTCTTCTATTTCTGGTTCCATTTACATCAATAAAATAAAATAAAATTACCATTCTTTCTTCATTCACTCTTTCAATATGTCCAAACCATCTTAATGATCCTTTCAATATTTTGTTCATGACACCATCATTCGCACCGCATTCACTTCTTATATTTTCATTCGGCACTCTATCATACACAGAGTAGTCACACATTCTTCTAAGAGATCTCATTTCAACTGCATTTTTTCTACTTTCATCCTTCTTTCTAAAACTCTAAAACTCTATTTTATTTAATTAATACGAATAATATGATGATATCCGTCGCAAAAATTAAATGTCTAATAATATCTAGACAGCCTCTCAGATGCAAATTGGTTGTAGACTAATTGTATCTTAATAGAGACGAAGATGTAAATTGTTTTCTGGGAACAGAATATGGTGGTCGAGGCGCTTACAAGACTTATGACCTGTCATTGGTTGGGTTAAGCGATCGCTTTATGTTTAACAACATTCCCCATTCCTCATGAACTAAAAAATGTGAAGTGTTCCTCAACATTGTAGCATATATACATCTTCCAAAAAATTGTCAGACGTGGTGGTCGTAAGAAGGGCGGAATGGGGAATGTTGTTAAACATAAAGCGATCGCTTAACCCAACCACTGACAGGTCATAAGTCCTGTAAGCGCCTCGACTATCATATTCTGTTCCCAGAAAACAATTCACATCTTCGTCTCTATTGAGATATCTACAATTAATCCTTAAAAAATAATTTACCCGCAATAGGCGAAATCAATATTTGTCTACAAGTATTTGTATACATTCAAAATGTTGGTTGTAGACAATAAACCCATAGAACAGGTCATGAAGTTCAGATATCTGGGTGTGGAGATATCTAGTTGCAGCGATCTATATAATACCCAATGAAGAAATTCGCAAATCCTGCAGAATTGAAGACATAGTGAGATGGAGTTGGAAGAGAAGACGATTCTGGAGGGACCACATCGAGAGAATGGATTAAGCGAGAATTCCTAATATTGTGATGCGCGAGACTCCAGAGGACGGCGACCACCGAAGAGATGGAGAGAAGGCTGGTCGTCTTCGTCACAGGAAGAAAGTTGATATCGTGCATTAACAGATCGCAAGATCTACAAACAGAAGAAGAAGAAGAAGAACAACAACAAAATTATAAGAATTCAATGCCAAATCATAGAATACAAAATTGAATACATTTTTACTAATTAAAAACCCGAAGCCCGTTACCGAATTTACGTATCTGGGAAGCATGTTTACAAGAGACGGAAAAATGGAGAAAGACATCGAAAGAAGGGTTGGTGCTGGGAATAAAATAAATGGCGCACTCAAAGTCATTACTGCAAATAGAAATATATCCACAGAAGCAAAGATGGCAGTACACAATGGAGTTCTAGTGCCAACCCTCATGTATGGAAGTGAAGCTCGGAGCTGGCAAAATAAGGATGAAAGCATGATAAACGCCATAGAAATGAGATCACTAAGAAGAATGTGCGGAAAAACGTTGTATGATAGAATACCGAACAATGAAATAAGAAAGAAATGTAAGGCAGATGGCTGCATCATGGATAAAATTAAAAAAGGAACCCCGAGATGGTTTGGACATATGCAACGAATGGATGAGAGTAGAATGGTTAAAAAGTTGTACACAAACAGCGTGAGTGGAAAAAGAAGCCGAGGACGACCTAGGAAAACATGGCATGACCAAATTAATCAATTACTAAAAGGCGGTCACATTCGAAGTCGGAATAATCGACGTGCGTGCGTGGTACGATGTATCAATGTAGAGGAAGCCCGAGAGTTATGCCAGGACAGAGCATTGTGGCGATCCATCCTCCCTGCCTACCCCTCCGGAAAAATGGCGTGATGGTAAGTTAGTTAGCTAGTTACTTTCTAATCGATCGCGAATATCAATCAGATGCAGCGTTCACATTTAGATTTAAAACACGTCTGAATGCGCCCTTGAGGTGATTACATCACAAATACGGCGCTTTAAAAGTAACCATATTATTATTATTATTATTAGTTTTAATTGTCGTAAAATCTGGTATTTTAAAAGTATCGTGGTTTTCTTCTGGCATCCAGGTGTTAAGAATGATACGAGAGCTTCATCTGCACTCATGGACCCATCTTTTCCTAGACAAGGTAATTGCTACTTGGTTTTGATTCGGGGTCGCCCTTTGCCAACTGCTTCGAATAATGTTATTAATTAAACCATTCATGTATTATATATTAAATTAATCATTTTAAATTCATACATGTCGGAGAAATCGACGTGCTTTCATGACACGATGTATGAATGTTAAGGAAACGAGAAAGGTATGTCAGGAAATAACAGGGTGGCGGTCCATTCAATATGTCTACCTCTTGGGGGAGACGGCGTGATTGTGAACT
The DNA here is from genome assembly GCA_022606425.2 of Lepidostoma basale. NCBI lineage: Eukaryota > Metazoa > Arthropoda > Insecta > Trichoptera > Lepidostomatidae > Lepidostoma > Lepidostoma basale. Next base: position 16,206 of record JAHDVF020000055.1, on the reverse strand, counting down.
AGTTAGTTTATTTTTTTATAAGGATTAATTGTATCTCAATAGAGACGAAGATGTAAATTGTTTTTCTGGGAACAGAATGTGGTGGCCGAGGCGCCTACAGGACTTATGACCTGTCATTGGTTGGGTTGAGCGATCGCTTTATGTTTAACAACATTCCCCATTCCGTCCCTCTTATGACCACCACATCTGAGAATTTTTTGGAACTTGTATATATGCTAGAATCCCACGCTTATCTTTACATTTTTTTGTTTACTCTACACTAGCATCTATTAACCATTCTGTCCCAGAAAAACAATTTACATCTTCGTCTCTATTGAGATACAATTAATCCTTATAAATAAAAAATAATAATAATAATAATAATAATTTATCTGCAATGGGTAAAATCCAATATTTATCTACAAAGAATTTGTATACATTCAAAATTTACAAAGGCATTACAAACAATATTAAAGTTTACGGCATCTATTGAGTACAGGTAAAATATAATATATACAATATATTACCAGGAAAGCATGAGAGATAGGTACAAGATACTGACCCAGCAGCCCCTTATAACGAGCACCGTGAGAGCCGGTCGCCTAGCATGGATTGGGCACGTATGCCGAGCTGAAGAGACCAGAGCAATCAAGACCCTGTACGCGTCTAGACCGACTGGAGTAAGACCTCTAGGAAGGCCTAGACAGCGCCTAATGGACAATGTTCTTGCTGATCTGGCTAGGTTGGGCGAATCGGACTGCTGGGAGCAAAGGGCGCAAGATCGAGGAGCTTAGCGAAAAATCATCAAGGAGGCTAAAACTCTTCAAGAGTTGTATGGCCAAAGGAAGTAGGTAAGTAGTACATCTATTGAGAAAAGCCTATGTCCGGCCATGTACCAGGAACGCATGTGCTCCTCGTACATAGGAATCAGCCTATGTACCAGGAACGTATGAGAGATGGTTCGACATTAATAATACAAGATACTCTCTTGAGTCAAGAGTAGGTATTTGTCTTCTGAACGTACTTTTACGAATATTAAAGACGTCGAAAGATACGATTTAGAAGGTCAAAGATCCCAGATCCCAGAGAAACAAGTAGAAGACACAAACAATATTTTGTTCATAACACTATCATTCGCACTGCATTTACTTCTAATATTTGCATTTGATTCTCTATCACGTACAGATATACCAAAGATCTCATTTCTATTGCATTTATTCTACTTTCATCCTTCTTTTGCCAGTTCCATGATAGATAGTTCTATGTTCAGTATTTTATCAAAAGCCTTCTTTCTCCACATTCTTCTTATACTACGGCCGTTTAGAACGGAGTCGTAGGGCCATAAATGTCAATAGAAATAGGGATGGGAGGCCCCAGGACCGTTATCGGTATACGGCTACCTGCTCTCGTGGTGTCGATGGGTCACTATAATGATTTTATAATGATATGTACGATGAGTCACTAATGATTGGTTTTTACCGAATGCAGTGCTTTTTTGTTATAAATGTGTTTACTGCAATTAAATGAATTCATTCGTGTGTCACCACTCGTTACGCACTATGGATACTTTATTTTCCAACATTGATTTGAAGAAATTACATGGCGATATTAGCCCTCAAACTCGAACAGTGATTCACAACGTATTCTTGTTTGTCAATGAATTGAAAAGTGATCCGAATAAAATAGCTTCTCTTAATTTCAACAAACCACGTGAAATGGCCGCGTTTATTTGTGGTGTGAGTAGAGTGACAGTGGACCGAATAAAGACTGAATTATTGCAATCAAGCAGCCCCTGTACACCAAGAGCAAATTTTAAGAAACAAGAAACTGTCACCAATATTGACGATTTTGATAAAAGTGTATTGAAGCGGACTGTAGGTTCATTTTATGATAGTGGAGAGTATCCGTCCGTGGCGAAAATATTAGAAAAATACCGAGAGCAATTACCTGATTTTAAATGCGGAAAAACTTCGATGAGAACACTCATGAAGGAGATTGGGTTCAAGTATAAGAAAAATGCCGAAGGACGTAAATATTTAATGGAAAGAACAGATATTGTTTGTGCCAGAATGGACTTTTTAAGGAAATTGGATTTACTTAGAAGAACTAACGATCAGCGGCCGCGTTTCTATCTGGATGAAACATGGATTAATCAAAACCATTCAAGAAAGCGTATGTGGCTTGGAAGCAACGATGAAGGAGGTTTCAAGAATCAGCCTGTAGGAAAAGGTCAAAGATTGATAGTTTGCCATGCTGGTTCCGCAAGGACTGGCTTTGTTCCAGAAGCGAAGCTAATATTTAAAGCGGTAAAATCGAAGGATGCTGATTATCACACAGAAATGGATGGCGATACATATATGGCATGGTTTTCCGCATTCCTAAATATACTTGAAGAGCCCTCAGTTATAATCGTCGATCACTGATGAAGAAGACTCCGATGAGGATTGATACATTTTTTTGTAATATAAACGGCTCTTTTAAGGGCCACAATATGATCTACTTTGTTTTTTATACTTAACTTTCTTTCTGGGTTTATAGACATACGGTATACAAATTTTAAAATTAAACAATTTTTCTGTTTTTACTGGTATTTAATTTAGTATCTGGTAGTCACTAATTTCATACTAATTTAAACGCACGTAAAACCCATAAATAAAGTTTAATATCAAAACTTTGTTAACTCGTTAAAGTTTATGAACAAGATACGATAATAAACGTTACTTATCGATATATTTATTTTATTGTTACGCCCATCCCTAAACCGCTCCATAAGGCCCGTAAGTGCAAGCGAGATAGACATAGGGAAATGATTTATGGCCCCAAGACTCACTTCTGAGCGGCTCTAGTATAGTGATTTCATATCTACATATTATGTTTATTAATGTCGGCTTCTAAAGGCCATTGTGACTGGCGTCATGCATACATCAAAAAAATCATTTTACCCATTTTTGTATGGATATCTCGCAGGATATTTATTGTGATCCTTTATGGGCATCAATTGGAGGGATGGAGGTCATAAATAGTCCTTTGGCGTTAGCAGGGCCGGCGCTAGGGGGAAATTTGCTCGCATGTCAGTGTCTTTTGTTATCGGCGAGTAAGGTTCTGTGTCAGGCCAAAGGTCGACCCGGCATTTTGGCGCACAGTGGAAAATACATAAAAAAAATTATAATTGCTCACTTCATATAATGGCAGTGCACAATTCTGATTTTGAAAATTTGGTTTGGTTCATGTGGTTCCCCTGTAAATTTGGAGATATTTCGTGTATAAGTGAATTGTTTTGTTCAATTTAACTGTTGCCGCACTTTATGATAGTTAATTGTGACACGTAATACGTTTGTACTGTTTTGCTGTACATCCATATAAAGACAATAATAACACTATATAAGACCGTAATACGGACAGTATTGGCGTATGGCTGCGAGGATCTTACTTTTACTGGTAGAAATGATGGAACTGCTGGACACCTTCGAAAGACGAATTCGTGGACCCGTGAGAGAAGGAGAGCAATGGCGTATTCGACGCTTTGTGAACTGTATTCCATGTACCAGGCCCCCAACATCTCCACACACACAAAGCTACAAAAATTTAGATGGGCTGGACATGTACAGAGGATGCTGAACTCATGGATCCCCAAACGCATTATGACTGGAAACCCGGGCGGAAGGAGAAGGGGGGGAAGACCAAAGCTGAGGTGCAGGAAAGCAGCACAACTTCTTCGGGTGCCGAACTGGAGGACGACTGCTGAGGACAGGGACTGCTGGAGGCGAAAGTTGACGGAGACCAAGGCTAGATATGGGCTGTCGCCATCATAAGAAGGAAGAAAAAACATCGCCTCATTTTCCGACATTCATTATTAAATAGTGTATTTTGAAATGGAAGCGGACATGACAGTTTATAACAAAAGAGTGAATCGGGAGAACCTATAGTAGGTGCCTGAGTTTGTCTATTTAAAAAATATGTTCACAGCGTATGATCCAATGGATAGTGACGTCAAATGAAGGGTTGGTGCGGATAACAAAGTGAATGAAGCAGTAATTGGATACAAACATTTATCAACGAAAGTAAAAATGGCCGTTCAAAATGGAGTTAGAGTATCAACCCTCATGTTTGGATGTAAAGCATGGAACTAGCAGAAAAAGGATGGGAGGAGAATAAATGAGGTAGAGATGAGATCCCTTAGACGTGCGTATGTTAAAACGATGTTCAACAGAATATCAAATCTGATATAAGGTTGAGTTAAAGAAAGCATTTTGAACAAAATTTGGATCAATTCGTTGAATTGAACATATGGACAGTATAGTTGAATAAAGAATGGTTAAGAAAGTATACGTTTACGATGTGAACGGATTACGGAATCGTTAGGAACCGAAGAAAACTTTCAATGACCAGATTAATCAAATTTTAAAGATCGTCCATGCTAGAAGGGTAATGCCCTAAAAGGCCTTGATAATACGAAAGGAGTGTAGAACAGAAAAGGCTATTAAGAAAAAAATTATGTAAGCATCGCTGCGTTGGTTCGGACATATGGAGCGCATGGATGGAGAAAGATTGGTTAAGAAAGTATACGTTAACGATGTAAATGGAGTACGGAGTCAAGGTTAACCAAGGAAATCATGGCATACCCAATTGAATCAAATTTTAAAGGTTGGTCATGTTAGAAGTCGGAGAAATAGACGTGCGTGTATGACTCGTTGTATGAATATGGAGGAGGCTAGAGACGTGTGTCAGGACCGATTAATTTGGCGGTCAATTCTCTCTGCCTACCCCTTTGGGGAAACGGCGTGATGATTTGTTTTTATGGTTGTAAGAATGCATGGATGAAGAAATAACATTTAAGAAAGTATACATAAACGATGGATAAAAAACGGTGGATACGTGAAACATAAATTAAATAGACAATATGTGCGCCATCTAAAAAGAACATTATGTGTTAAATTATTTTGGTTTTGTTATTTTATTGTATATCATTGTATTTATTTTATATTATTTGTTTTGTACTCGCAGGAGATGCCTATTAGTGGCGATGAGGTTCGCAACCCATCACACCACGTCTCCCGCGGGGCGGAAAGAGAAGGATGGAGTGCCGCATCGGTTAAAGTGTGACAGTCCATTCTTTCTGTCTACCCTTTCGGGGAGACGGCTTGACGGTTAGTAAGTTTTTACATTAGCGATGTGAATGGAGTAGGGAGTCGTGGGAGACTGAGAAAAACTTGCCATGATCAAATTAATCTGAATAGTGCGTAAATAATTTTGTCCAGCCGATCGTCAATTTCTCCCCACAGTGCAGAGACGGCGGTACGGTATTTCCGACAGGGCGTACCTAGAATCAAAACGAGCGATCTTATTCTAAAGAGGCCAGATAACTTTTGTTTTCAAGATTTAGGAATTAAATTCTCAAACGGTTACCTCGTGAATGGGCCAGAATTGATAACATCTTTCACGTTGTTCGAAAACGATGCTTATAGCTTGAAAATAACAAACCAGTGATTTGTTATTTACCGATTTGATGGGGATTCTACACAATGCAATGCGTACCAGTTTTGAAATAGGAAAAATGAGGTCAAAACTTATTCATCGCTAGTTTCGATCCAAGGGATTTGAACAAAAAAAAAACTAACTAACCATCACCCCGTTTCCCCGAAAGGGTAGACAGAAAGAATGGACTGCAATACTTTAATCGATGCTTCTCTTTTCGCCAACACGAGAGACGCGGTGTGATGGGTTGCGAACCTCATCGCCACCAATAGGCATCTCCCGCGCACACTTCGATCATTCAACGTCTACATAATAAATCTAAAACAAATTATATAAAATACAATGATATAAAATAAAATAACAAAGAAAAATAATTTAACACATAATGTTCTTTTAGATGGTGCACTTGTCGTCAGCTGGACGATCCGGACATTTGTGTTTATTAATTTTTTTATTCCACTGTTTTCATTTTAATTAGGCACTTAAAACAATCCAACACCAGCAAAAACTTGAAAATTTTATGAAGAATTTATTCAAATTGTCGTTGGAACAAATGAAAATTTTATTTTTACACCTGTCAAAATTATTTTTATAAACGAAAAAACTTGTATTATTTTAACATCAGAAGAGTGAAAACGTATTTTGTGTCACAAATAACTATCGTAAAGTGCGGCAACAATCAAACTGACCAAAACAATTCACTTATACAAGAAATATCTCCAAATTTACAGGAGCACCACATGAATCAAACCATTTCTTTTTAAATCAGTATCAGAACTTTACTTGAACAATGTTCCCAGACAACTTCTGTTTTCTAGGAATTTTTTTATATAATATTTGAGATGGAATGACATGTTTCGAAAGGCATTATTAATCCTTCTAATGCATTATCAAGACCTTCTAAGGCATTTTTATCCTTCTAAGATATTTTACAGACGTATTCATTCATATTAATTATATAAGGTGTTTTTTAGAGGTTTGGTTTTTAAACTAGCAACATTGTTTCTATAGATTGTCAATTTGACAGTTAACAGTTGATTTGTAGTCAGTACGCTTTGCCATTTTACAAAATGCTCGCTAGCCGTGGACTTCATATGCCCGAAATCATATTTAAACAATAATGGCATAAAATTATCTATTAAACAAAGGTGGTGTTGCACGGCCAGCCCCATGGTAGACGACCCCCGGGCAGACCACCAAAGAGATGGATCGACAACTGGGAGTCGACTTCGCAGGAGGCCAATTCCTTTTAAGAAACAGGCCACTAAGGATAAGAAGAAGATGAAGAATATTATTATTTTAATATGTCAGGAAACATTCAATTTCTTATGTTTTTGTGATCTGAGGAAAATTCCTAAGATCACAAAAACATATCTCTCGCGTCTCACAGTCTCTCCCGTTGGCGAAAAGAGAAGGATGGAGTGCAGCATCGATTAAAGTATTGCAGTCCATTCTTTCTGTCTACCCTTTCGAGAAAACGGCGTGATGGTTAGTTAGTTAGTTAGTTAGGAAAATTCCTGTAACTCGTCTTTTTGGACCTACGATTCGGAAAACGTTCCAGATGGTTATAACCACCCTGAGGATGGAGACTGCAATGATTTCCGAAACCTCGGTCCAGAAAGACGAGTAACACAGATTTTCCCAAGATAACAATAAAACATATCGCTACACACCGTGAAAATCTACGCAAGTATTAAATTTCTCATAAATCAATATTTATATATTTTTGTTGTTGTACATATATAGGGTTTTTCATTAAGAGCGCTCAATCTTCAAAATGAAATAAAACAACTTGTCTAAGTGATATTGCGAAAAATTTTATTATATTTCAAAAGACATTTAGTGACATTATGTATGAAATATAATTTCTGTCAAATGGCCGCCGTGGCTTTGCTGCAGGTGGTGTATCCTGGTGGTCAAAGGGTTTTTCAATAGGGACGTTCAAACTTTGACAGCGTATAGCGGCCATTTAATAATAATAAAAATAATAATATGCTAACTTTTATAGCGCCGTTTTTGTGATGTAATCACCTCAAGGGCGCATTTAGGTTAAGTAAAATTTGACAAGAATACATATTCTTGACATTTTAACATGAATCGCTACACGCTTCAACAACGCGTTAAAATTGTTAAAATTTATTATCAACTTGAGTGCTCTGTTTGCAAATTTATCGCATTCATGGCCGTTACCACAATTCGTCGTGAGTCCACAATTCGTCGTTTATTGCAATAATTTGAGACTCTTGTGACTTAAATTGGACGATACGGATACCGACAACATATCGTGGGTTCAATACTAGAACTAGACAAGTCGAATTTTGGTGGTTTTGAGTTATTTATGCCAAATGTTTGTGTTGCTCAGGGAGTACTGAATGCTCTAATTGGTTATCTCAAATATTCTACCATTATTAAATTAAAGACAAATTTCAAAAGTAGACAAAAGGAAAAATCATACTACGTTGAGTGCTAGAACTAGACAACTAGTAGTGAAATGATAGAAAATGTTAAAAAACACATTCTGTCTTTTCCAGTTGTGGCGTCACACTACACCAGATCTGATACCGAACGAAAGTATCTATCCCCAGACTTAAATATAAGAATGTTGTATCGATCTTGTATCAAAGATTGTGAAGAAAAACAAATACCGTGTGTTAAAGATTCTGCTTATAGAAATATCTTCTGCAATAATTTCAATCTGGGATTCCATCAACAGAAAAAGGATAAATACAAAATTTGCATGGCTGTTGAAGACGGGGTAATAGTGGATAATTACAAAGAGCATGTAGACATAAAGAACGCAGCAAGAAGAGTTAAAAAAGAAGACAAAGTAATAGCCGAGCGATTAGTTCAATTTATATTAGAGACATTCACTATGTAACAATTTCTGTACATTTTTATATAAGAGTTTTATTTAAACACTTTTGTAGGCTTGTCAATCAGTTTTATTGAGCTAGTGAATTGTATAGCATCACCAAAATCGCGATAGCTTTAAATAAAGATTAATAAGTTACATTTACATAGTGTTTAAATAAAACTTTCATAAGTATAAAAATAATATACCTAATTAAAACTTTTTTTAAACAGTAACATTAGTATAATAATTCAAGCAATAGTGTTAAAATGTTTTTTTTTTTTTTTTTATGTACACAACAGGTCGTTTGGACCCAATTACAGTATACAATTTTTATTTTTTAGCTATTATATTGATTCTCGTGACATGTGATAGGTAGCCAATCTATCGCCATTTTATTGTCACGTGAATTCTACACCAGACCAAAGACAGTGTGACAATTACACTGCCATCACCGGGAATCGAACCCAGGACCTTCGGCATGGAAGTCAGAGCTCGTAACCACTCTGCCACGAAGGTCGTCGATGTTGGTTCCAAGTCATAGATAACTAATTATTACACGTACATATCCTGATATACCCCGCAACAATGGTTAGTGCTAGAACTAGATATCTCACTATTTTAATTGTTAAAAAATAATGAAGTAATTTTTGGTAAAGTTTATACATTTAGTGGCTTCCTTGAACTCTTAGCTATGTTCTTCAACAATAAACTAGGTGTTAATTACTATCCTTCTGAAAGTAATGTCATGATTTGTGTGGCCAAAAACTTGAATTGCCATTATCTCAAAACTATGTATTTAGAGTTATCTAGTTCTAGTATTGAACCCACGATATGGTTCCAACAGGACGGCGCTAAGTAGCACACAGCGATTAAAAATGGAGCGTTCTTATTGAAAGACCCGATATAAGAAAATAATTTCAGTTGAATTCCATGTTTATTCATACATTTTTAATGAAATTTTCATGCTGGAATATACTTCCCCCACAATAGAAATAAAAATAGTTATGTTACATTTGATCAATCAATTCCGTGATTTATGAGACTATGTACCCAAGCCTAGGGAAGGAATGGGGTGGGTTTTCATCCCCTATAACAGCCTCCCTTGGATAATCATTAATCACAGGACTTGTGTCATTTTTCCATACATTTTTTCCCCCAAGGTGTGGCTGGAAATATTATTTTGACACTTTTGATCAGTTATAACGTGCACTTAAAGTTATCATCGCAAACAAAAGTCTATCTAAAAAAGCTAGGATGGCAGTGCACAATGGTATTCTTGTGCCGATCCTTGCGTATGGAGATGAAGCATAGAAAGAAGGATTAATATGTAAATAACTAACTTACTAACTAACTAACCATCACGCCGTCTCTCCAAAGGGGTAGGTAGAAAGAATGGACTCCCAAACTTTTCTTTCCTGACATATTTCTCTCACTTCCTGAACTCTTATAATTTTTTTACCATTCTTTCTCCATTCATTCTTTCCATATGTCCAAACCACCTTAATGATCCATTCATTATTTTGTTCATAACACCATCATTCGCACCGCATTCACTTCTTATATTATTTTCATTCGACACTCTTACACATATGTAAATAATGAAGTGAAAAATACGTCTCTTAGACGAAAAATAGCTCAAATAAATTGTATACAGTAATTGGGTTTAAACGACCTATTGTATACAAGAAAAAATATATAAAATGTGTAATAAATAAAAAATTCTTGTTTCAATCCTAGGTATTGGTTAACAGCAAACTTTATTAACATCTTTAGATGCCACTTGGGCCTATTTAATGTGGTAGTTTTCCGTTGCTTTCCACATGTTATATACAGCAGATTATTTGAACCGAATTATTGGATACATTTTTTTAGCTATTGATTCTCGTTTTCATTCGTATTAATTATTTAATATGGAGTTCAAGAAACAATAAATAAGTTTAATTATATTTTAGACGGAATGACATGTTTCCTTATTTACTATCAAGACCTTCTAAGGCATTACAAATGTCTTAGAAGGTCTTGATAATGCAAAAGACGTATGTGTGGTAGAACGATGTACGACAGAATTTCAAATGCTGATATACGAAAGAAGTGTAGAGCAGAAGAAGGAGAAAGAATGGTCAAGAAAGTATACGTTAAAGATGTGAATGGAGTAAAGTGTCGAGAAAGACTGAGGAAAACACGGTATGACCAAGTGAATCAAATGTTAATGGTCGGCCAAGTTAGAAGTCAAAAGATTCGACGTGCGTGTATAACTCGCTGTAGGAACGGGGAAGAAGCTAGAGAGGTGTGTCAGGATAGAGTAGCGTGGCGGTCCATTCTCTCTGCCTACTTCTTCGGGGAAACAGCGTGATGGTTTGTTGTTGTTGTTGTTTTAATTGAATAAAATGGAAAATTGCTGTATTTACATTTACTTTCATTGCAGTGTACTCGTAGCTAGTAATCTTGTTTCTCCATCCTGCTCCATATAATAATATCCTAAGTATTAAATAATTAATACGAATGAAAACGTTAGTTTTATAGAAGTTTTATTATATTTTATGGGAATGACATGTTTCGCCCTCCTAAGACATTTGATAATGCCTTAGAAGGGTGACACATGTCATTCCCATAAAATATAATAAAACTTCTAGAAAACTGACGTTTTCATTCGTATTAATTATATAATATGGAGTTTTACATCATTGTTGAAGAAACAATAACTAAGTATTACACATTTTCCCAAGCTTTGACGATAACCGCAGCGAAAGCGTCTTTATCCTGCGCTACTTGGAACAGGTTTTCGATTTTCCTCATTCCTGTCCAATCCCTTATACTTGTATGACTCGCTGTATGAATGTGGAGGAAGCTAGAGAGTTGTGACAGGATATTTTTGAAAAAGGAACATAGAAATTCCCGCTACATACCTGAGGCTGTTATAGGGCGTAGCGGCGCCCTTTTATCAGCCTCGCTCGTACACTCACTGGGCCTGTCCACGGTCCATCCGGGTCTTACATTTAAAGACGGCAACAACAAGGGGGTGCGAGACCACATTTAATCTACTCCATCCTACTTCTAAGCTCCGCTGTACTTTATTGAATAAATAAACATAATATATAATACATGAACATTTTAGGAACAGGTATAGGTGTGACAGGATAGAGTAAGTTTGGCGGTCCATTCGCTCTGCCTATGCTTTCAGAGAAAAAGCGTGAAGGTTCGTTGTTGTTGTTGTGACAGAGAAAAGCATATTTCGGGATACAATTTTTTTCCTCTGCTTACATAACACGTGAAAGTTTTGGATAAGCTCGCATACTAATAGCGACCTACGCCAAGTAAGTGTCATATGTGAAGCGAGAAAGTTTTTGCCGTCATCTGACCTCCGGGTAGGAATTAGCGCCGGGGCGGGGGATAGTTTAAGGGTGGAGGGATATTAGAAATTCCTGAATTCTCTATCGGAATATGGGAGAGGAGTTGCGGAGAATTTTGGAGAATTTCTAGAAGATGACTGCTAATCTGCCGCCTGTCGATCGACCCGGAATACGGATAATAACGAGGGAAGCGATTTTTTCACTATAACACTCACGGATCACAAAGAAAAGATATTTAATTACATGTTTTGAAAATTGATTTAACTTACTTACTTCCTTCCCATAGAAGAGGTAGACTGGCCGTCATATAAGGATGCCAACGCTGATAGAGTGACCATATTGTGAAAGTATAAAATGTTATATTTAACAGAAGAATCGACGTGCGTGTATATGACGACCTTCGTGGCAGAGTGGTTACGAGCTCTGACTTCCATGCCGAAAGTCCTGGGTTCGATTCCCGGCGATGGCAGTGTGATTGTCACACTGTCTTTGGTCTGGTGTAGAATTCACGTGACAATAAAATGGTGATAGATTGGCTACCTATCACATGTCACGAGAATCAATATAATAGCTAAAAAAAAAATACAAATTGTATACAGTAATTGAGTCCAAACGACCTGTTGTATACATAAAGATAAAAAGAATTATTAAATTAGAAAAAGCTAGAGAGGTGTGTCAGGATTTAGTAGTGCGTTTGTCCATTCTATCTGCCTACCCCTGCGAGGAAATGGCATGATGGTTTGTTGTTGTTGTATACTTTTTTTTTAAATGTGGGTCCATCGCCGAATGCTCAGAATTCCCTGAACAGACATGGTTACCAATACCGATGTCCTGAGGTGAGCTAGAGTTGACAGGGAACTGTTATCAACTATCAAGGTTCGAAAGATCTCACATCTGGGTCATATACTGCGTGGGGAAAAGTACCACCTTCTCCAACTGATATTGGTGGGGAAAATTAAGAGATGCCGAGGGCCCGGTAGGAGACAAATGTCCTGGCTAAGAAACGTGAGGGAGTGGACCGGCATCCGAAGTGTGGAGGGGCTGTTCCGAGCGGCGCAGGACAGGGACAGGTTCGCCGAGGTGATCACCAACGTTGGCGGGATCCAACAGGGCACTTGAAGAAGAAGAGGAAGTATACATTTGGTGATATTGAGATTTTCTATACTGTTAGCGGTTAACACAGCATCATCTGCACAGGAGTAAATTATAATAACATAGATGCGAAATGATCTGATGATGAATGTTAATAAGTCCAAGGTAATGATTTTTGAAAAGGAAAAAAACCATGACAGTCTGCGACATTAGCGTGAATGGTGAAAATTTGGAGCAAGATATTGAAAGAAGGGTTGGGGCAGGCAACAAAGTAAATGGTGCACTTAAAGTTGTCATCGCAAACAAAAACCTATCCAAAAAAGCTAGAATGGCAGTGCACAATGGTGTTCTTCTACCGACCCTTATGTATGGAAGCGAAACATGGAACTGGCACTTCGGTATAAAGGTCATTTTGGCTGCAGATATCTACTCCCAAAAAAAAACAGACGTTTTCATTCATATTAATTATGTATTATAAAAATTAGTTCAAAAGCCAAAATGGCTGTGTGCAATGGTGTTCTTATACCGACACTAATGTTTAGAAGCGAAGGATGAAACTGGCAAACGAAGGATGAAAGTAGAATAAATGCAGTAGAAATGAGATCTCTTAGACGAATGTGTGGATGCTCTGTGTATGATAGAGTGTCGAATGAAAATATAAGAAGTGAATGCGGTGCGAATGATCGTGTCATAAACAAAATAATAAAAGGATCATTAAGATGGTTTGGACATATGGAAAGAATGAATGAAGAAAGAATGGTAAAAAAAAAGTATGTTAACGATGTTAATGGAACTAGAAATAGAATCGGAAGATCGAGGAAAACGTGGCACGTTCAAATAAATCAAATATTGGATGTCGGCCATGTGAGGAGTCAGAGAAATCGACGCGCGTGCATGACACGATGTATGAATGTTGAGGAAGAAAAATATGTCAGGAAAGAAAAGTGTGTCAGTCCATTCTTTCTGCCTACCCCTTCGGGGAGACGGCGTGATGGTTAGTTAGTTAGTTAGTTTATTTTGAAAATTGATTTAACTTACTCACTTCCTTCCTGGACGCAGGATAGGGACAGGATCGCCGAGGTAATCACCAACGTTGGGGGGACCCGACAGGGCACTTGAAGAAGAAGAAGAAGTATACATTTGGTGATTTTGATATTTTCTATACTGTTAGCGGTTAACACAGCATCATCTGCACAGGAAAACGTAAATTATAATAACATAGATGTAACAGTATAAATAGAAAAACAGTTTTTAAGCCTCCGTGAGTGTATCATACATCCGCTGTATAAGCATATCCTTTTATTTAAGGACTCCACATCCTATTAGTATAAAATTGCGAATCCTGTATTTCAAAACTGACTATAAAAATAGCCTCATTGCAGCCGGTACTCACAAAGTTAACTCGTAAAACCAGTCTACGGGGGAATGTGTGAAAGATTGGATCTGCGAGAAAAATATAAATTATTATTATTGTTTATAATGAAAATAAACAAAATATTGTAAAAATATTATTTTGATGTGTATTTTTTAACTGTTTAAATAAATAAAACTTCGTTATAAATATCATAATTGATTATATTTTGCCGCGACAGCTGTTTCGCTAACCGATGTTAGCATCATCGAGTAATTTTTTCATGTACTAGTATTTCTTTATTACGTTATAAAAAAATACATATTTCTTACAACTAGTATATGAAATTTTTAAATACGTAATAGTTAAATTTATATTGAAAACAAATTTTATAAAGAGCAAGTAGGCATAAAACATTTGAACGAGCGAAATTTTAAGAAAATGATCGGAGCAACATTTCGGCGTGGATGTGACCACGATGTTACATGATATTATAATACTCGTACATTAATTTTTTTTATTTATCTTAATATTATTTTTTATTTCCAGTACTATAAGCATTTCAACTATTAAATATTATGATTACCTTATTTTGTCTTAGTTTAACTTCAATCTCGTTTCACACCATCATTTGTTAATTGTTAACTATTATTTTATATTTGCGGTACCATGTAATTGGCCTTATTTTAATTATTCTAAATGTTTATTTTATATATATGTAATTGATATCGCTGTATGTTACCCTTAATAGATAAATAAATAAAGAAGAAATTTAACAACAAGAAAAAGATTATTAACTTTAAAACTTAAAAATGTGTCTGGACGTACACTATACATTGGTTGCGAAATTTGTGAATATTATCTGAGTCCTTCATGACTTGCGGCAAACTATTAAATACTTTCAAACCCTTGTAAAAAAAACTGTTTACGGAACCGCTTGATAATATTCTATTTATACTAAAAAAAAAATGTTTCTCCTTGGGTACCCATGTACCCAAGTTATAAGGAAGCAAATTACATTAATAAGAAAGGGGACAAAAGTGGAAGGAAATATTAACATTTTTTTTTTAGATTGTATAAAAGAAAACGTTTTAATGTACTATATACTAAAGGGGAATAAGTGAAGCTTGGAGCTGGCAAAAGAAGGATAAAAGCAGGATAAACGCCGTAGAAATGAGATCACTAAAAATAATGTGCGGGAAAACGTTGTAGGATAGAATACAGAACGATGAAATAAGAAAGAAATGTAAGGCAGATGACTGCATCATGAATAAAATTAAAAAAGGATCCCTGAGATGGTTTGGACATATGGAACGAATGGATGAGAATAGAATGGTTAAAAAGTTGTACACAAGCAGCATGAGTGGGAAAAGAAGCCGAGGACGACCCAGGAAAACATGGCATGACCAAATTAATCAATTACTAAAAGGCGGCCACATTCGAAGTCGGAATAATCGACGTGCGTGCATGGTACGATGTATGAATGTAGAGGAATCCCAAGAGGTATGCCAGGACAGGCCATTGTGGCGATCCATTCTCTCTGCCTACCCCTCCAGGGAAATGGCGTGATGGTTAGTTAGTTAGTTTTTTAATACAGTGCGAATGAAAGTGTTATGAACAAAATAATGAAAGTTTCATTCAGATGATTTAGAAACATGGATAGAATGAAAGAAGAAAGTAATAATAATATGTTAACGATGAAAAACGGAACTAAATAGTAATAGAGAAAGACCGAGGAAAACGTGGCACGATCAAATAAATCAAATATTGAATATCGGTCACTTGACAAGTCGGAAAATATGACGCGCGTGCATGGCACACATGACTTCTATCCGAAGGGGTAGGCAGAAATAATCATAACTTCTTTCACTTTCTCGACATTCATACATTGTGTCATGAACGCAAATCAATTTCTCGAACTTCTTACGAGACCGACATTTACGAGTGCAAGTTCCATGCTTCACTTCCATACATAAGGGTTCGCATAAGAACACCATTGTGCTCTGTTATGTTAGCTTATTTGGATAAGCTTTTGTTTTAAGTTAAGAAAATCGTTCATATTTTAAATATTTTTTTATTTCAATTCCATTTTTACCCCATTCCCC
>JAHDVF020000535.1:600000-816929 GCA_022606425.2 Lepidostoma basale | reverse complement strand
AAAATTAAGGTTTAAGACATCTATTGAAAACAGGTAAAATAATATATTGTATACTCGCACTACCAGAAACGCATTAGAGAGATGTTTCGACATTAGGAAGACAAAATAATCTTCAAAATTAAGAGTATTTGCCTTCTGAACGTACTTTCATTGATATGGAAGACGTCGATCTCCGAGGAGACCGCGTTCAGCAGATTAATTTATCTTCCCACCGGTATAACCAGGGGCAGGTTAATGTTGAAGTAACGAGAGAAATACATATATCAGGAAATAACAGTGTGGCGGTCCATTCTTTTTGCCTACCGTTTTGGGAGACTGCACCATGGTTAGTTAGTTAGTACCCCTTTTAAATTAAATAAAAGCTGTTTTAAGAAACGAAAAATCGTCTTCAGTTACTGGTAGACTCCCAGCTGTCCTTCCGTCTTTTAGGAGGTCTTCCGGGAGGACGAGTCCCATGAGGCTGATTATGTAGTGCAATATAGGGAAGTCTGGTGCTGTCCGTTCTTTGAACATGACCGTACCAGTCCCTTCTTCGCTGTCTGATCCATCTTATAATATCCTCAACCTCACATATCTCTCTAATTCTGGTGATCCTCACGCGATCGTCATCAGTGTCTTCATCTCGGAAGTCGACAAAACTTGTTTGGTCCTTACTGTGTCTGCCCTTGCTTCGACGCTTTATGTTATTATTGGTCTTACGCATTCTTATAGAAAAAAGATTCTCATCTTACTCTTAATGGCCATGTCTTTGTTTTTCCATATTGCAGCTGCCTTGTTTACTTGGGCTTGTACGAGTATTTCTTCCCGCAGATCACCTCCTCCCACCAGAGATCTATGCTATTATTATTTAGATTATTATTAATATATGTATTTTTTAAATATGTTTTCGGAGTTTTACTCAGTCGATAATTTTTTTATTAGACTGGAGAACGACCTCTCGTCAGTAAGAACTTGTAGATTGCGCAGTCATCTATGATGACGTCCATATGTTCTCCTAGCAGGATGATATTTTTTGAAATATGAAAACTTTGTATACTCAAGATGTTTATTATTTACTGTTTGCTTGTATATTCGTTCGTCATATAATTTTAAAAGGGAGACTACATACAATATGGGCAAAATAAAAATATGACACTTAATTTCTCTCACCCCGAAAACTCTGAAATATTCGCAAACAAACAACCAAACAAACAAACCATCACGCCGTTTCCCCGCAGGGGTAGGCAGAGAGAATGGACCGCCACACTACTCTATCCTGGCAAACCTGTTCTAGCTTCCTCCACATTCATACAACGAGTCATACACGCACGTCGATTCGCACGACGATTCCTCCGACTTCTAACATGACCAACCTTTAAAATTTGATTAATTTGGTCATGCAACGTTTTCCTCGGTCTACCTCGACTTCGTACCCCATTTACATCATTAACATATACTTTCTTAACCATTCTCTCTCCATCCATGCGTTCCATATGTCCGAACCAACGCAGCGATCCTTTCATAATTTTGTTCATAATATCTTCTTCCGCTCTACATTCCTTTCTTATATCAGCATTTGAGATTCTGTCGTATATCGTTCTACCACACATACGTCTTAGGGACCTCACCTCTACCGCATTTATTCAGCTTTCATCCTTCTTCTACCAGTTCCATCCTTCGCTTCCATACATTAGGGTTGGGACCAGAACTCCATTGTGAACGGCCGTTTTCGCTTTCATTGATAAATTCTTGTTTTCAATAACTAAATATTCGCTAAACCCTGAAATATATTTTTATATTCTCTAATAACTATGGCTCAAAGGGGTCTTTGGATCTCAACAGAAAAACGGCGTATTTTTAAGGCTTTCTATTTCGATTCTGAACCCTAGTGATAACACTGTATTATGTGGTTATTTATTGAGGCGCTTCGTGCTAAGGTTAAAGGCGTCTACTTGACTTGAGTTGTGCCCTTTTACGTGATATAAACACGACATGACTGAAATGTTAATAGATCCAAGGCCGACATTTAGTGCATTGAAAATGTATTACTTACTTTTAATTTATAAAGGGCATAGCATGTTGAGTGTTGAGAAATAAATCATCCCGATAGGAGATAGTTCCAGTGTAAATATTGTTTAAATTTACATATTTCTCTTTATTTTGGTCTCTCCCTTTGGTATGGCTAGAGACACATTTGTTTTTTTTTTTTTATTGAGGGTAACAAACAGCAATTACAGTATATGAATATTATATAAACACACAGAGACAACAAAACAAGGCCAATTACATGCTACCACAAATATTATAAAACAACTGACATAAAGTAAAATATATAAGAAGAATAAAGTAACACTTTGATAAGTTAAAGAGAAAACTAGTAGCAGGTGTTAGTAATAATGAATAATTAAAAATGAAATATAATTTTAAAATGTAAAAAAAATAAAAAGACAAGAAAAGAAAAAAAAAATAGAGTGACTAGTTTCATTCGCCCCGAAGGGTTGCTCCAACCATTTTTTTTTAAATCACTTTCATTAAGATGGAACACATCGATGTTACTAAAGCACTTATTGTACACCGCCGCAATCTGAGCGTAGTTAGTCCGATAAGCAGGAAGGTGGAATATTTGGTTCGCAGTGTGTCTTGTGCGAAGTATAGGGGTATTCAGTAATAATTTACTAAGAAGTTCGGAGTTGTCTATTTTGAAGTGAATAATTTTGTGAAGCAACATCATATCATAAATTGTTCGCCTATTTTCGAGAGAGTCCAAGAAATAAAAATTAAGGGCAGAATTATAATTTGTAAACGATATAATGTTATGTTAGTAGATAAAAATATGTAGGGTGTTTTTTTTAGAGGTTTGGTTTTGAAACTGTCAACATTGTTTACAGACTGTCAACATTGTTTTGCCATTTCACCCAGCTCAATAAAGGTATCGAAAATTGGACTTCACGATTGCGCTTCATTCGAGCTAGCCGTGGCGCTCATATGCCCGAAATCATATTTAAACAATAATGGCATAAAATTAACTATCAAATAAAGCCAATATCATAGACATTAACATTATTTTACTGTTTTTTTTTCATTTTGAAATTGTATACCTCTAAAAAAACACCCTTATACACATTGTTTTATAAAGTTTTTTTTAGAGGTTTCATACAATTTCAAAATGAAAAAATCCACATTAAAATAATGTTTATATCTATGATATTGCCTTTATTTAATAGATAGTTTTATGCCATTATTGTTTAAATATGATTTTGGGCATATGAGCGCCACGGCTAGCTCGAATGAAGCGGAATCGTGAAGTTCAATTTTCGACAACTTTATCGAGCAACTGGGTGAAATGGCAAAACGTACTGACTACAAATCAACTGTCAACTTGACTGTCTGTAGAAACAATATTGCCAGTTTAAAAATCAAACCTCCAAAAAAACAGCCCTATATATTCAGACTTAATAAATGTCATAAGGAACATGGGAAATTTATTTTGATTTTAAGTTTAATCAAATCAATTTACAGTTTAAGGCATCTACGAGTATATGAGAACAGATAAAATACCAGGAAATATTGAGAGATTGTTCGACTCTAGAAATACAAGTTACTCTCAAGTCATAAGTATTTCTCTTCTGAAAGTACTTTCACTAATATGAAAGACGTCGATCTCCGAAAAGATCGTGTTCAGAAGACTGATTCCTCTTCTCACCGGTGTCACCAGAGGCAAGTTGGTTGTGACAGCCGGTAGATAAAACAATCTATGCTGGCCTTAGAAATTAGCCAATCTATTAGAAACAAAAAGACCAACACTCTCAATTTATTGTGTAGGTATCTATGTATCTAAAAAAATCAAAAAGTACTCAACCGATTTCGCTGTATTTTTTTCAGTTTTTCACTATAATATCCAGTAGCAGGAGTGTTTAGAGAGTAATTTCAAATAAATCTGATGAAATGAAAAATGCTTTCAAGCCGGATTTTTAATTCTCTTTTGTTCTAAAGTTGTGAAGAAAAAAGTGTTTCTTCTTCTTCGGTTTATCGCCGTCCACTCTTGGACGAAAGCTTCCTCCATGTCGATCTCTCCTGAGCAGTCTGCATCCATAGCACCCCAGTGTATCGTTCCAGGTCATCCCTCCACCTCATTTGTGGTATTCCTACTCTTCTTCTCGTGTCTCTCGGTCTCCAATTCAGCAGTATTTTGGTCCATCTTTCGTCTGCAGCTCTAGCGACATGCCCTGCCCATTTCCATTTTAAAGTCGTCACCCGGTGGATCACGTCTGTGACTCTTGTTTTATCCCTTACCGTTTCGTTCCTGACTCTATCTCTAAGGGACAGGCCTAGCATGGCTCAAAAGTGTTTATGCATGGTCATTATGGTCAATAATAAAATTAATTAAAATTGAAAAAAATCTTTTTAAAATGTATATTTAGTTAGAATCCTCTAATCGCACGCTTAACTCAAAAAAGCAAGTTTTGCTCAATCTGACATGAGTCGGTGTTTTAACAAAAACAGTCGAAAAACACGTACGAATGAAAAAGACCGATATAGTGTAATGGAGGTCGATTGGCGGAATTTTGACTTAATTTTAATGCAAAACGATGTATAGCAAGCCTCTGTCTAATGTTAGCTCAATTACGACCTAAACCATAATCGGTCAGTTTACTATTAAGCGTGCGTAATGTTTGAGTCTTCGTCTGGTAGCGAGTTTTACTCAATGTTAAATAAAGAAATATTCTAATTGAAAATAAACGTCTGTTTATTTTTTTATTGTTTACTTTATTTTTAATGATTAATTATTAAATTAAAGTAAATATAAAAGCTTCATCAATCAAATAAAATTATTTGACAACGCTTTTAAATCAGTCATTGTCATTTTCGGACAGACAGCAGGCGAGTCACCATCCAAAACACCACATGTGGCCATAGCCTAAGGGGTTATACTCACGATATGTCGCAATGTTTTCATTTCTGTTATTTATAATGTAATTTCTTTAATTCTTATAAAATAACTTGTTCCTATTAACATATTTCGTGTGCGCGTGTTTCTCGACACGAAAGCGCAAGTTATATTCAAAAAGTTTGTTTGAAACTAAGATTTTCGGTATTTAGATATTCCACACTTAACATTTTCCGCATGCGACAAAAATCCTATCGCATGCAGATAACTAAAAACTTTATAAATTACTGAAAGCTGATTTTACGAACACGGTAAAGTTTATTCTAATTGCCGACAATCAAGTGAAATATTATTGAATAGATATCGTTGTTAGGAACATGCGAATATATTGTTTCAAACTAATAATTTCCATGGCCACGTTAAGGGTATAAAAAAAGTTACAAAAATAAGTTCTTTAAGTTCATATGTTGCCATGATGAAGCTTGGATACAAGCGAAACTAGTTGGCTTCTATTATAATTACCATTTCATTATTTATAAAGTCTTCTTCTTCTTCTTCTTCTTTACTTTTGATAGACTCAGGAGTCTGTTATTTCGGGTGGGTCCTCTTGAGACGCTGAACTCCAGCTTTCTCTCACCGTTTCGGGAGTCTTCCTGGTCGGCGTTGTCCGTTTGGCGTTCCATGGAGAGCTATGTATGGTATCCTATTTCAGCTCATTCTTTCTACATGTTGATGCCAGTATCGCCGTCTTTGACGTCCCCATCTGACCACATCTTCGACCTCGCAGATTTCTCGGATTGCTGTATTCCTAACTCGATCACGGAGGGTTTTGCCAGCTATAGCGCGGAGTGTTTTCATCTCGGTTGTCCTGAGCATGCTCTTTGTCTTGACAGTGTCTGCCCTCGATTCAATGTCATGTGTGAGGACTGGTCGCACACAGGTCTTATGAATGCGTACCTTGCTGTCAGTCCTCATGTCCTTGTTTCTCCATATGACATCTTTCAGGCAGCCTGCAACCGCTGCGACCTTATCTACCTGTGGCCTTACTTCTCTCGGGAAGTCATTAGAGCTGGTTACTTCGCTTCCGAGATATCTGAATTGGTCTACCTGTTCAATTTTTTCTTGGCGTACGGAGATTTCGCATCTTAATTGGTTTCTAGGGAATGTCACACACTTCATTTTTGAGATGGATATGATCATGTTGTATTTAGAGCAGGATTCATCAACTTTACAAAGTGTTTATTATTTATTTTTTAGTATATATACTGTTAAAATTTAAAACACTCTTATAATATCACAATTTCTTTTCATTCACTGAGAGTGTGTGAGAATAAGTTTATTGTAACACCTGATGATGCCAACATCGGTTGGCGAAACAGCTGTTACGACATTCTCTATGAATAAATAGAAATTGTGATATTATAACAGTGTTTTAAATTTTAACAGTAATAATGTTGAAGTATCATAGTGCTTCGGGCAAAACAATGGACTATTTATTATAGATACGTGTATAATGTATTTTTATTTATTTATAAACGGGAAACCAAGAAATTTCAATTCAACAACATTCAAATTTGGAATATAGAAATTATTTTCTCATTCATTCATCGATATGACCAAACCATTTAAGTGAGGATAAAAATATATACTTTTTTTTTAAGGGGAAAGCCTCTGTGACGGCAGGAAAATAAGTGATTTTCGGGATTTTCTTTGACCAGGATAATGATAGAATATGAGGATTGCGCTTTTTTCATTTTATTAAGTGTACATTCAAGATAGCTTTTATAATTTTTAATTGAAAAATATTAAATAGTAACAAAGTTATCAGCGTTGCTGTAGAGTCTTAAAAAAATTCTCTCTCCACGGTCGCATCGATTTCTCAAAAAGGGGTTATCTGAAAAAAAATCAAAGATCATTATAATCTGTATAAATGTAGTTATCGTTGTACGTAGCCAATTTTTTATATTTCGATTTTTCACAAAATGGCGACTGATTGAAAAAAATTCTATTTTTTTGCCTTTTTTATATTCAACAGTCTTAAAAAATAGTAAAAAAAAAAATCAAAACCGGCTACTCGTATAATAGCTATTGCAAAGACGAATAAAATAAAAATAAAAAATTGAATATAGGTTGATAATTGCTCGAGTTATCGATGCGACCAGTTTAAAAAATGAGTTTCGAGAAACACGCGTTTAAAGTTTTTAGTCCATTTTTAGTACTATAAAATAATGTATCTTCTAAAAACTAAACTATCGAGTCCTGGACTATATGTTGGTTCTTCCTCTTTATATCCAGTGGTGTCCTTGACTTTTTTTTATTTTTTTTATTGACCCTTGCCCTGCGATTCTCAGCAGTTTCATCCGGTTAGCATCGCGGTCGGCGATAGGGCAGTCGGTCTACCTTCTCTCACTAAAATGATACACATACTTTAAATTAAAATAATAATAAAAATTCACACAATCAGAGTGGCTATCCCCTTTAAGTAGGTCCGGAAAATTAATCACTAGTTATTCTCCAAAATATATAATAAAATAACTAACTAACCATTACGCCGTCTCTCTGAAGAAGTAGGCAGAAAAAATAGTTTGCCACGCTGTTATCTTCCGGCATACTTCTCTCGATTCCTCAACATTTATTCATAGAATCATTCACCCATGTCGATTTCTCCTACTCCTCGTGTAGCCGACATATAATATTTGGTTGATTTGATTTTACCACGTTTTTCGTTTTATCTCCCAGCATGCATAACCAACCTGCATCTGGTGATGCCGGTGAGGAGAGCAATCAAACTGCTGAACATGATCGCTTCGGAGATCGATGTCTTTCATATTCGTGAAAGCACGTTCAGAAGACAAATACTCTTGACTTTGGAGAGTATCTTGTATTCCAAGTGTCGAACCATCTCTCATGGCGTTCCTGGTATTATATATTTATTATGTTTTACCTGTTCTCAATAGATGCCTTAAACTATAAAAAATGTTTGTAATATCTTTTGAGAAAATAGACTGATTTGATTTGAAGGGCTGGTCGTCTTCATCACATGAAGAAAGTTGATATCCTTTGCGACACATATTGATATGTGGCGGTAAATTCTCTCTGCCTACCCCTTCGGGGAAACGGTGTGATGGTTTCTTGTCATTTTGTATTGTAATTAATTCTAAAATAGGTAACAATTATTTTTTTTTACGAAAGTTTTGTCGATTTAAGAACATGACCGACTTTTGAAATTTAAAAATTTGCATATTTTATCTAAAACGGTGCATCAGCCCGTTAATCCGTCGGCCGGGTGCCGCGAGTATCGAACCCGGGTCCGTTGAACTGAACGGCATCACCCGCCAGCCGCCAGACCGTTAAGAGACAGTTTCAGCCTAGTGGGCGAAATGTACTGTGTGTGACCCATTTTACATGCAATTGAGCCAACTAACATCGCCCCGATACTCCGACAACGTGAGCAAAGAAGATTCACTCTTCTATCCTTACTCCTTACTAAGGTCGAAAATAATAGAATCGAATAATATAGACCAGTGTTTCTTAACCGTATTGAAAGAATCGCCCCCTTTACCAGGGTAAAATTATCCAGCGCCCCCCACAAATGCGAAATTCTAAATTTACACTTTTCTCCACGTATGGATTTTATGCAATCGATTTCCTACTATAAATAAAAATTAAACACGTGATTATTTTTAATTTTTATAAACATTATGTGTTTATTGTATTTTTTGTCATATTAACATTACACAAAACATTATAATATTATTTCAATAAAAAAAAGTATGTGATTCAATACGAAATATGAAATTTTTAATAAAAAATAAATTTAATGAAATCCTTGAGCCTAGTGTGACTGCGCCAATTTCGTAATATTAGGTTCAAATTTACTTAAATACAATCTCAAATCGCTCTTTGGCTTTGTAATCGATTTTGATTTTCGTAATCTTATTTTTGTATTTCGACATAACGCCCACTGGAACTCCTGCAGCGCCCCCTAAATTCTAAAAATTTATAAACGCCCCCCCCAGACCTCTAAAACGCCCACAAGGGGGCGCTGGCGCCCCCGTTAAGAATCACTGATATAGACCTAAAACTGAGAATACTCCTCATCAAAACCTATGTATGGAGTATCTTGATGTACGGCTGCGAGACATGGTACCTATCCGAAAGAGATAAACGGAGACTAGAGGCTTTTGAGATGTGGTCCTATAGAAGACTATTAGGAATTTCCTGGAGAGACCACATCACAAATGAGGAGGTTCTCCAAAGAATTGAAGGAGGAAGGCACCTGCTCAGGACCTTGTCCGAAAGGCGTGCAAGATGGATCGGCCATGTAATACGACAAGAAGGCCTCTTGCATGCCATAATGGAGGGTATGACAGAGGGGACAAACTCTAGGGGACGCCCATGCCGAGAGTACCTGGAGGGCCTGTTGGTGGACGTGTGCTGCTCATCATGTTCAGATTTCAAAAGAGCCGCACAAGACAGGGAAGAATGGAAGAGAAGAATAGAGAAAATTGCTGCAAAACAATCCCCAGGATTGAAACCAGAGAGAATGATCCTTACATTCGACGACCTTCGTAGTGGAGTGGTCAGAGCTATGACAGCCATACCGAAAGTCCCGGGTTCGATTCCCAGCGATGGCAGTGTCACGAGAATCAATATATTATAATAGCTAAAAACAAAGTGTATACAAGTAATTGGGTTCATATGACCTATTGTATACAAATAAAATGTTTCTTAAGCTTCTTTAACAAGCTTCTTCTTCTTCTTCTTATTTTAATAGATCTGACGATCTGTGACACAAAAATCATGTATCGTCGGATGGAGAGGAGCTGTCCTTCCAGGCTTCCTTGTAGGCGGTCTTCCAGGTGGGCGGTGTCCGGGGGGGATTTAATAAGCGGCTGTATATGCAAGTCTGTCACCATCCATTCGGGCTACATGGTCCCTCCAGTATCTTCTTCTGGATCTACTCCACTGAACGATATCCTCTATTTCGCAAGTTTTTCTTATGTCTACGTTGCGGACACGATCTCGGAAAGTTTTTCCAGTAATTGATCTAATTTCTAACCCGTAATTAGGACTAAGGTTTCAAAAAATCTTTTCGTATGAATTCTATATTTGCTTATAAATCGATAAATATGTTGTGTAAATTTAGGGTTTTTCATTAGGAGCGCTCAACCTTTGAAATTAAATAAAACAACTTGTCTAAATGATATTGCCACTTTTTATTTATTTATTAATAGGACATTTAATGACATTATGTATGGAATATAAACTCGCCCAAATAGTCGCCGTGGCTTTGCTGCAAGTGGTGTATCCTGGTGGTCGAGAGGTTTTTCAATAGGGACGCTTGAACTTTAAGAGCGTATAGCGGCCATTTTGGTAAAGCGATAGCTGCCAAATTTGACAAGAATTATTTTTTTATCTTGACATTTCACTATGGAACGCTACACGCTTCAACAACGCGTTGAAATTGTTAAAATTTATTATCAATTGCTCTGTTCGCCAATTTATGCCATTCATGGCCGTCCTGCAGAGTCCACAATACGTCGTATGCATAAATTTATGACAACCGGATCGGTGTTCAATGAAGCAGCGCTTGTACGTCAAAGAAACACAAGATCAAAAAAAAAATGTGACGATATCACTTAGGACAGGTAGTTTTATTTATTTTCAAAGTTCCGCTCTTAATGAAAAACCCTTTGTATAAACTTTGTAAATATATATTTTTTTTACTTCAACCTTTCATAATGTCGTTTTTGTGAAATATTTGCAGTGTTGTTTGCATTTTAAAAGATTTCATAAACTGATTTTCTACTTCTTCTGTAAGACTATATGTTAATCTGTAAGACCACCCTTTACATGGTAGTTTTTGCAATCTACACACTAACGCCATCTATGAAGATTGTATTTTTTGAGATACAATTGATTCTTGAATTGATAGCCCGCAATGGGTGAAATCCAGTTGTTCGTCTACAAGTATTTGTATACATTCAAAATGTTGTACAAATCAAATCAGTTTATTTACTCAAAAGACATTACAAACAGCATAAATATTTAAGGCATCTATTGAGTACGGGTAAAATATTATGTACATTCAAAATAATACCAGGAACGCATTAGAGATGGTTCGACATTAGGAAGACATGATGCTTTCTAAAGTCGAGAATATTTGTCACCTGATTATTGTAAGAGATCTTGCGATCTGTTTATACAGGATATCAAATTTCTTCCTGTAATGAAGACGTCCAGCTTTCATTCCATCTCTTTGATGGTCCTCCTGGTGGTCGACGGCCCTCTGGAGTCTAGAGCATCACGATCTTAGGAATCATCGCTAGATCCATCCTACTATTCCTGTAGAGAACACCCACCCGCATACGATGTGAATTTTACCGATATATTGTATTTGTATTATCTTCTTCTTCCATTGCAGTCGGACCGCAACGAGATCCAGTGGCGCGACACGCTGGAGCGCTACATGTCCCGGCACGAGGCGGCCCTGGCCCTCAGGGGCGGAGCAGGCGAGGGCCCGGCGCAAGGGCGCGTCTGGACCCTTCCGGGCTGCATACTCTTCGCCGTATCGCTCATCACCACCTTGGGTGAGTCTGCCGTGACTAAATCAGTGATCATGCCACCAAGAGATAAAGAATCACTAGCCCTAAAAAGTTTAAAAAATAAGTTACATAAAAACATAATCATGGACCACAAGTTATTAACAAAAAAAATCATACGCATTATAGGGTGTCCCTTATATGGGCGAATTTTTTTTTTTTGGATTATTGAAACGCATACCCCCTAATTGTGTTTATTAATCTACTAGTTACCCAAATCCAGAATTTTAACTTTCTACGTTACTTTTAACCCGTGCCGACTTGGCCTCAAAGTTTTAGAAAATAGCTGCTTAAAGTGTCTTTTAAGTACAGTTGTAAACGATCACTCAAAACCATGATCGTGCCACGATTTCCTCTGTCTTCCTCTAATTATATTATTACAAGTTATCAACAATCTTCTTCTTTTAGACCTTTGGTCTATTCCTGTAATCAGGCTGGCTTCTCTTGAGAGGTCGACCCCCAGCTATCCCTCCATCTCTTTGGCGGTCTTCCGGGGGGACCGTAGCCGGCAGGAATCTAATGCGCCACAGCATGTGGGATTCTGGAGGGATCCATCCTCTGCACGTGCGCATTTCAGTATCTTCTGCGTTGTCTGCCCCATTTTACAACATCTTCTACCTGACAAATTTCGCGGATAGCCATGCTCCTTCCCTATCTCGAAGAGTCTTTCCTGCTATCATCCTCAGCGTCCGCATCTCTGCCACCCGCACTTTTTAGCCTTCGTTCTTGTGGTATCCGCTCTGGTCTCAATGCTATATATACAGGCCTTATGCAGGTTTTGTATAATATATTCTGACCTTACTGTCAGTTCTCATATACTTGTTTTTCCATATGATCTTGTTTTTCCATATCAACAATCAAGTTATCAAAACAATCCTAATATGAACCGAGACCGAGAAGCCTGGTGTTGTTCTATTAGGAGAGCCGACCCCAAATAAATGAGAAATGGCTAGGAGAGAAGAAGTAGAAGAAAGCAATGTAAAGATAAAAATAATTCAAGTACGAAGACATGACCAAATGTATCAACTACTTAAAGAAAGCCATGTTCAAAGTAGGAAAAATTGGTATTATTATTATTATTATTATTTTGTTGAAAAAACTCCTTACATCATTACAGCGCAAGCCAAATCGATGTAAAGGGTGAAAAAAAATATATCAAAGGAAATATAAATAGAACCTTATTAATAGGAAAAGCTAGTTATTTGCTTGCTGCCATCATAAGGGTATTTACGAATTCGCCATAATTGCATCCAACGAGGGCTATCTCTTTTGCAACCTGATTTAAGAGACGAATCACCTTCAATACAGGAGAACTTCGAAGGGCCTCTGTGCGGCAATTTGTGGCATAAAATAATATATGCCCCCTTGCTCTACTATAACTATGGGGAACGTACAGATTTAGCGCTCTCAGTATTCCTGGATAGAAAATACCTCCGGATAACATTTAAAAAAAATGCTTTTCCAGAAAGATCATTCGACGAGCTTCAAGAGTGTTGAAACCCAACAGTCCCGAGAGAAACAGTGAGGGGTACATAAAAAGATAACAGTTATACTCCCCGAGGTATAAATACCTTAAAAATCGTTTCTGGATCCTTTCCAGCTCCAAGATGACTGACTGTTCTTTCTCCCAAATGATAGAGCAGTACTCCAAGTTACTACGAACCAGCGCTTCATACAGTCGACGGATCGCCGTTGTGTTGGAAAAAGATCTGGCGTTCCATAGAACAAAACCAAGCATTTTGTTGGCTCGCATGATAATGTTAGATAGATGTATTTTAAATGTGAAGTTGGACTCAAACGAAATATCCAGATCCTTAATATGATCAACACGCAACAAATGTGGATTCTGCCTAACCCTTCGATGAAATGGCAAGATGGCTACTTGGTTATATGGAAAGAATAATCAAAGATCTATCTTTGAAATGTCTTTCAATATGTGACTAGCCGTTAAAGTTAAACTAAACCAATAAGTATTGGGAGGTATTGTAGGTGTTACATAGAGTAACGAACTTAAGTAAAATATATCATTGCTTTGTATGGCTTCCCTCTAATCAGCTTACAGTCGTCAGAAGATTATTAAATATCAATTTCGTGGTTCGTCAATCCGATTGTTTTAACATATTATATAGCTTCAAAGTTTATTTGAAATCTCTTCTTACAGTGGCGTATCAGGTCCCCCTTACTTTGGCGATCACTGCAGCGAACACATTCTCGACTTCTTCATAAGCCAAAAATAATATGCTGCTACAGTAATTTATATATAACATATTGCATACAGTAATTATATTTTTGAAAAAGAAGAAATCATGACAGTCTGCAACATAAGCGTGAATGGTGAAAATTTGGAGCAAGTAGATGAGTTCGTGTATTTAGGTACATTAACATACTATGTTTACAAAAGATGGGCGAGTGGAGAGGGATATTGAAAGAAGGGTTGGGGCAGGCAACAAAGTGAATGGTGCACTTAAAGTTGTCATCGCAAACAAAAACCTATCCAAAATATCTAGAATGGCAGTGCACAGTGGTGTTCTTCTACCGACCCTTATGTATGGAAGTGAAGCATGGAACTGGCAAAAGAAGGATGAAAGTAAAATAAATGCAGTAGAAATGAGATCTCTTAGACGAATGTGTGTATATACTCTGTGTATGATAGAGTGTGGAATGAAAATATAAGAAGTGAATGTGGTGCGAATGATGGTGTTATGAACAAAATAATGAAAGGATCATTTAGATGGTTTGGACATATGGAAAGAAAGAATGGTAAAAAAATTATATGCTATCGATGTAAATGGAACTAGAAATAGAGGAAGACCGAGGAAAACGTGCCACGATCAAATAAATCAAATATTGAATGTCGGCCATGTGAGGAGTCAGAGAAATCGACGCGTGTGCATGACACGATGTATGAATGTTGAGGAAGCTAGAAAAATATGTCAGGAAAGAACAGTGTGGCAGTCCATTATTTCTGCCTACCCCTTCAGGAAGACGGCGTGTTGGTTAGTTAGTGTTGGTTAGTTAATTTATTACACTTGTGTACTTTGTTTTTATACCACTTTATTTTGTTTTATCAAACCAACCAGTTTCATTTCATCCAGAGCTTTATCAGGGTTATAAAAAAAATCCTGACGAAGCTCCAGTGGGAACGAAACCGGTTGGTTCGATAAAACAAAATTAAATGTTATAAAAGCAATGTACACAAATGTTATAAATTATTTAAATTTATATATAACATACATAATAATATATAACAGTCATTAGGCTAGTTTGGACACATGAAACAAATGGATGAAGAAAGTTTAAAATGAATTTAAGAAAAAGTAAATATCAAGAAAGGCAGAGAAAAACATGACATAACCAAATACTCATACAATAGAAACACATGCATAACTCTTAAAGATTAGATGGATAAAATATGTTTTGATTGAGTTGGTTATTCTAATATGTATTTGAATTTCTTAGGTTTCGGGGCCCCCGTGCCGCGGACCTCCGCGGGCCGAGCTGTGGCGGTGGTATTCGCGGCTGTCGGCATACCTCTACATCTGCTCCTGGTCCTCAACATCGGAATGGTCATTGCGGTTAAATTGCAGACGTTCGCCCAAAGAAACAGCAAAACCGACGAAGAAGACTGCGAAGAAGACAGCGAAGACATGCCAAAGAACGACGATAAACTAGCAGACATCACGAGAAGAAGCAATGGTATAATAATCAAGCACAGGAGAACGGGAAGTGAACCAATCGGACGGCAAGCAATCACAAACATATCGAGAGAAGCTAATTTTATTATAAGCGATCCCAAAGACAACAACTGCTTTGATATCACGGAAGTCGATCTCAATTTCGATGCGACGGAATCAAAGAAGGCGATCAATGATTTCATTCCTAAATCGTGCGATAATAAAGAGACTCGTTATAATATCTGCACGTTTAAAAATCTACAAAAATTAGATAAAGAGGATAGGAAAATATTTAAAGATATCGGATCACAGCCAAACTTAATTCCCACATGGCTGAAGAGTCTTCCTTTCGTAGGAATCGCAGTTTACTATACGATAGGAGTTTTATTATTTGGGTTTGCGAGATACGAACCGTTCTTGGATAGTTTAATGTTTCCTTTGGATTTCACAGTGGCTGGAGGTGTAGCCACAACATCAGGCTACATACGTGTGCTGTACGCCTTGTATCTGGAAGGAGCTGTGGTGCTGGCTGCCATCACGGTGGCGGTCCTCCAGGTATCAGCCACGCAGGGTCTCACGGATCTAGGACTGAGATTCGGTCTTCTGACTAACTCTAGGTAATTTTGACCGTCTTCGCTTATCTTGCCTATTTATAGTGGATAATCTTGCGTATTAACATTGTGTTCTGTGTGATATATATAAAATTAAGATGTGATATGTTTGCAAATAGATTTACAGATTATTTTACTATTTTATTTAAATAAATCATATTTTTTAAACGTTTTGTTTTCATTTTTCTTACATTAAAAGAATCCATCCTGATCGCACATATCTTGGATGCAGAAGAAGTCCCACATCTGAGAATGGAGACTTAGAATATAAAAAAATGTATTCTTTAATGATTTGAATACGAGTACAAAATTGAGGAATACTGAGGAAAACATAGCACAACCAAATTAATTAAATAAATGTTGTCTTCTATGTCAGAAATATAAAAAAATAATGTAAATAGATGTGACACGCTGTATAAATTCCGTGGAGGCTAGAAAAGTGTGCGAGGACGTGGGAATTTGATAATCTTATTGAAAAACTTTAAAGCACTCAAGCTCTTGACACATGCTAGACTGAGTAGAGCCATTGTAGAAGAAGATTGAAAAAAATTATTCTACATAATATATTGTTTAGTTTAATAATACAATATTTATTTAATGGACATTTCGATTTGAAATTTACAATTCTTAAATATATATAAGATTTCCATCCTTCCAAACAGAACAGGCAGAGATTTTTTTTATATATTTTACCACACTTACTGTCTGTCTCTCTTCTTCTTTTTGTCCTGTCACACCTCTGTGGTGCATAGATAGGGCTGCAAGGAATCTTCTCCACCCGACTCTTTCGATTGCCTGATGCCTAACATCTTCCCAAGTGAGACCTACTGCTTTAACCTCGTCCTGCAGGGCTCTTCTCCAGGTGACTCTAGGTCTGCCTCGCTTCCTCTTTCCCCCCAAAGGGGACCAGCCTAGTGCGCCCTGAGCGATGCAGGCTGGATTCCGTATCAGAGTGTGACCGATTCACTGCCATTTGCGTCTAGCAACTTGTTCTCTTATTTTCGCCTGCCATGGTCCAGAGAACAGTATTTGACACTGTTTGGGGCCAATAGATTTTGAATATTGAGCGAAGGCACCTATTTATAACACTTGGAGTTTTCCAATAATGTCAGCGGTAGATTTCCAAGTCTCACATCCGTAATTACTGTCTGTAGGGAATAGTAATTTGAATAAAACACATTTTATTATAAAAAGATATATTTCTAATTTTTATGTTTATTTTTTAAATATATATTTATTTTTAAAAAAAGCAATAGAAAAGCTATAATAATACAAAATGGATGGCAATCTTCATAGTAACAAAAAATATTATAAAACCTAAACAAAACTTGTTATTATATTATAGGAGATTACATTTGTTTCTAGGCTTGTTCAATCAACTTGCTATGGACACTCCACAAGTTCTGAAATGAAAAGTAACAAAGTTTTATATACACTATTAGTAATTCCTGTACCTCAGAGGTTAAACAACAGCTGACCTTAGAACAAAAACAAAAGAAAGCAATATGTTCCATTTTAATTTTGAATTTCAAAATGGATGTCGTGTGGTGTTGGTAAACAAATCTATATTATCATAATAACAAAAAAATTCCAAAGCCTGTTAAATTATCATTATTATTTTATTGAATCGCTCTTTACATCGTGAGTCAAATCGATGTAAAGAGTATAGCTATCATATTGATTCTCGTATGCTAATCTATCGCCATTTTATTGTCACGTGAATTCTGCACCAGATCAAAGACAGTGTCACAATCACGCTGTCATCGCGGGGAATCGAACCCGGGACCTTCGGGGTGGCAGTCAAGGCACTCAGCCACGAAAATCGTCATGGTCGTAAATGGTATATTTTGAAACTAATTATTTAAAAAATAAGTTTTTATTCAAAGCGTATATATAATGGTAAATTTGAATAATTTACGCACTAACTATGAGTTTTAGTTACAGTAAACTTCAGTTACTTTCACTAGATAATGTATGATTTAATGGTAAGTATATGAGCTAGTCATATTATGAACAAACAAGATCTCTCACACAAACGTGTTTGACAACTAACCTAATAATATTGAGTATAAAAATTACCCCACCACACATTATAATTTTATTAATTTTATTGAGTATCATCTTCACAGAACAAATGTATTTTTAGTACCTACCAAAATAACAACTGATTTATATTTTATTGTAACACACATCACACGAATTCCATTTTCAAAACCATAAAAAACAATTGATATGTTGGTAAACAATTCAATTTCTACACTTCAAGAGATATTGAAACAAAATCAATGTGATTTACTGAATGAAAAATGTATTTATTTTATTTCAGAAATCATCGCAGCGCTTTAACCCTGAGGTACAGATTAATAAATCAATTGTTCATGTTTAGGCGAGAAGACAATTTGTTTTTTTTACATGAAACTTAACTACAGTAGAAATTCAAATATAAGTGAAAATGTCAATGTTACATGCTGAATGTTTTAAAAACAAAATCAGAAAATGGAATGCAACAAACAGCTGTATATATAATGCTTCAATATACAGTATTCCAAAATAAGTTTTATTTCTCAAAAATTAAATCATTTAAAATTAAATCACAATGCTAACACAATATCAAATGTTAATTTAATATTAGGTTAAATTTGGTTCTTTTGGAACTAATTTGTCTTTTAATCTATAATATTCGGTAACATGTAAAATATTACTGTTAATTTTTCATGTAAAATACAAAATTACTTAATTTTAATTTGAATATATCATAGTTTTGAATTGATGCCATGTTGAGAAATACAACTTATTTCAGAAGGCCTTTTAAGTATTTACAAATGCAATTTATATGAATACTTGTATACATAAATACATATAATAATGTTCATGCTTAGGTTAACTTAAAACTTCCTGCGTATTCCCCTTTAGTATGTAATACATCAAAAACATTTTCGTATTATAATTTAACAAAAAAATATTGATATTACGTTTTCACTTTTTTGATTATTTTTTTTAATTATGTATGACTCGTCAGTTATCATCTAAATATATTTTTTCCACCTTTATTGTAATTGTCTTTCAGTTTTGTTGAACTGTTTTCTATTAATGTTCTTTGCTTCCCTGTTTATTTCTCCTAATTTTGTTTGACTCGTCAATATTGAATTTCTGTTGTTACCTAATTACTGTTTTATTTTTTTTTAATATTTAATATAATTCCTAACAATTTTGTATATAAACTTAATCTTTCTGTTGTATTTTTTTAGTTGATTGTTACACCTGACGATGCATCGGTTAGCGAAACAGCTGTCACGACAATTTTGAAAGAAATTGTGATATTTTATGACAGTGTTTTAATTTATTCAGTTAATTATTAAAAACTGCTTTGCAGTGGCGTCCCCTTAAAAGTATGTATTATAATTTATTACATACTTTTTAAACAAATAAATATTTAATGTGAAATGATATCATTTTATGAATAATTTCACAGCGTAGCATAGATGGATAAGAAATTCTTATTAATGAGAATAAACTTTCGCAATGAGCTATAATACATATTTTTTTTATTTGCGAGTATTTGCATATCATTTAACAAGCGTCTGTAATAAGAATAATTCAATAATAAATTTTATAGTAATGATATATTCTAATAATGATAAAGTTAAAAAATAATATAATTGGGAATTGTGGAAAAATTAAATCATATTCAATAGAAAAATTCACGGGAAAAACTTTAAAAAAATATATATATTATAATAAATAAAATATTTAATTAGAATTCAACAATATATGTAATGTCAAAGATGTCTAGCCGATATCAATAAGTAACATTATTTTTATATATTTGTATTTAATTACATTTTATATATACTCAATAAGCAATGCATAAAAATGTAATTAAAAAAATTCTTAAAGAATATTGTTGAAAAAATATCGCAAAGAGTATTATAAATTTAGTATAAAATGAATGAAAGTATTTAATTTCTTATGACAAATGTTAAAATCGTCAAAGGGAGATGATTTTAACTTAAATGAAAGCAAAATAAAAACTTTCCGTTGTTATTAGCACTATGTAAATATTTAATATTGTTTCTAATGTGTTAATTAATTTAAATGTATCCAAATCATGTCACTCCTAACAAAAATTTAATTCGAGAGCAAATTTATTATTTTGTTAGATTGATAAAAATCATTTTGTAGACAAATGAATGATAACAAAGAAAAAAATATATTTAAATTTTCGTATGGAGCAAATAAAATAAAATAAAAACACGTCACTTTGTTTTTCACCACTATGAGGTTATTTTAATTGCCGACTAGTTTCGCTTGTACCCAAGCTACCCAGGGCTAGTAATAAGATATTTATAATCACGTTATTACGCACATTAATCACATTATTATGAAGCCCTGAGGAAGCTTGGGTACAAGCAAATCTAATCGGCAATTAAAATAACCGCATAATGGTGAAAAACAAAGTTCAGTGTTTTTATTTTATTTTATTTTAAATAAAAATAATAATAAAAAATTTAAATATATTTAGATTGATGCTAGTCTTCTGTATAAAATCATAACATAGACAAATAAAAGTTTGCAAAGATAAAATATAAATATAGATTAATTAGTCTTCTCGATAGAACCATTTCATAGACAAATTAAACTTTGCAAAGATAAAAAATACGTATAGATTTATCTCTGTAAGGAATAAAATTAAGTACTCTCATTTTAAGTCCATTCAATAAAATATCAATTAGTTTACTGGAAACAAAAACAAGGGAGCTATTCATTACAACATACATATTAACAGAGCGTGCAGAATGTAATGAAGTGATGATACAAGAAATGCTTATCATTAGGGTAATAAAATGCAAAAAGCCATTCAGTAATTATAAAAATATTAACCAAAGCTAAACATTCAAATGAAAATATTACAAATGAGCAATACATATGTAAGATTCAAAATGCATAGTGATTTATTAGTAGAATTAAAATAATGTTTTTTCAACTTTTGACTTTATTTTTCTCAAAAAGTTTCGAAGATTTTACACCTTTATAATCTAATAAATACTCCTCATCAAGACCTATGTATGGAGTGTCTTGATGTACGGCTGCGAGACATGGTGCCTATCCGAAAGAGATAAGCGGAGACTAGAGGCTTTTGAGATGTGGTCCTATAGAGGACTCTTTGGAATTTCCTGGAGAGACCACATCATGAATGAGGAAGTTCTTCAAGGAATCGAAGGAGGAAGGCACCTCCTCAGGACCTTGTCCGAAAGGCGTGCAAGATGGATCGGCCATGTAATACGTCAAGAAGGTCTCTTGCATGCCATAATGGAGGGTATGACCGAGGGGACAAACTATAGGGGACGCCCACGCCGAGAGTACTTGGAGGACCTGTTGGTGGACGTGCGTTGCTCATCATATGCAGATTTTAAAAGAGCCGCACAAGACAGGGAAGAACGGAAAAGAAGATTAGAGGAAATTGCTGCAAACCAATCCCAGGATTGAAACCAATCCCAGGAAAGAAACGATATAAAATATATCAATTTATATTGTTCTCCCGATGATGAAGGCGTAAAACCTTCGAAACATGTCGAGAAAAATAAACTCAAAAGTGGAAGTTTTTTAATTCATAAAAAAAAATTGTGTTAACGCCATAGCTTTTATTTATAAAAAATATATTCACATCTTGTTTTGTATTAGCGTGTTAAGTTAATCAACTCAAACAAGTCAAAAATATTAAAATATTTTAGATTTTAGTTTTTAAAAAATGGTTATCACAATAATTATTTAAAATGTAGAAAAGATATATTTTTTAAATCAAATAAAATGTATCTGTTGTTATCGTCCGTATACTGGGAAAATATATAAAGTAATAAATTGTTTGTTTTGAGTTGGGAATTTGTTCTCCTATCTCGTTTGGCAAAACAATATAAGTAGATTTCAAAGATAAAAAGCAGTTGTCACAATACTTGAAATCGATTTAGCTCATTGCAATAATGGCCAAACACTTGAAATTTTACTTAACCCTTTTGCTCCTTAAGGGACATATTTGTCCCAGCAAATGTTCAAAAATGACATATCTGTCCCAGCTTAAAACATGACTAGGACATAATGTCCCACTTTATTTTTTTTTAATTTTCTCGGTACAAAAAAACCCTTTAATTTGGTACTCTTCTTATTCATCTATTTATTGTGTTTTCTTTCATATCACTAAAAACCAAAATCTATGGATTAATTGTACCTCAATAGAGACGAAGATGCAAATTGGAAACAGAATATGGTGATCGAGGTGTTCACATGACCTGTCATTGGTTGGGTTAAGCGCACGCTTTATGTAATACAACATTCCCCATTCCACCTTTTCTTATGACCACCATGTCTGACAATTTTTTTTTTGGAAGTTGTATATATGTTAATCTGTAACACCACACTTCACATGGTAGTTTCAATCTACACACTAGCGCCATCTATGAATATTGGATTTTAAGCATTAAGCAGAAGATCTTTTTATAAACGCAATGTGAAAGGCTACCGCCATTATCGTATTGCTAGATAACGCCTGGAGATGTCACTCCAATATATATAATATATATAACTACAAGTAAAATCCAGTATTAAAAAAATCTATAGTGAAAGGGTTAATGTTTTTTTTTACCAATATACGGACGATATGTTCTTTAGAGTTACTAAAAATCAATATGCATTTTAAATTCCTAAATAATCACTATTGCATTCCATGACAAAAAAAATAACACATAAAAATTAGTTAGTTAATCAAGTAACGGCAATACCCAAATAAGTTTATATGTTTTTAATTTGGAATTTTATTCAAAATTAATTTCTGTAGAGAATAGCAAGTATTGTTTCGCGTGGAAACGTAGATGGGTAGTGCCGTCTCCGTTGTTATGGTGTGTTAATAAGTTGCGTGAACGAGACAACTAGTGAACTGAACGTAGCACAGCCAAAGGGGTACCTTCTTCTATCAACTTCTGGTGAACGCCGCTTAGGGCCTATTCGGGACATAAAAATATATGCATATCATTAAAGTGGAAAGAGGGCAGACATTGCATGGATCACAAATGTATGGTGACAAGAAATAATTCAAATATAAGTTTTTTGACCTTTTCAAACCTGAATTATTAGAAGAACCTGAATTGAAAACTACTTAATAATATTTTTGTGTTTATAAAGAGAAAAAAACTAACTAACTAACTAACCATCACGTCGTTTATAAATAATTAACAAATAATTTTTAAATCTTTTCCTTTTTTTATATACTTTGTATATACAACACTATTAAAATTACATATCAGACATGTTTCGGGCAACCTGTCTTTCTTCAGTGATACATTTTAAATATGTATCTTTATATTGATATGTAATTTTAAAATCATTTGATTTCTAGAAGTTTCATTATAATTTATGTGAATGAAATGTTTCGCCATCCAGATGATTTATTCAAGAAACAATAAATAAATTTTCATCAGAATAAAAAGTTTTAATTAACATTTTGTATAAACAGGCAGAGAAATTTAACAATAATATAACTAACTAACTAACCATCACGCTGTTTCCCATTCAGAGGGGGTAGGCAGAGAGGATGGACCGCCACACTGCTCTGTCCTGACATACCTCACGAATTCCTCTACATCCATACATCATTACACGCACGTTCATCGATTTTTCAGACTTCGAATATGGTCGCCTTTTAATAATTATTATGCCATGTTTTCCTCGGCTGCCCTCAGTTTCCTTTTCCATTCACACTGCTTGCATGCGACATTTTAACAATTTTTCGTTCCATATGTCCAAATCATCTATATCTTCTTCTTCACTTTTGGTAGACTCAGGAGTCTGTTATTTCAGGCGGGTCCTCTTGAGACGCTGAACTCCAGCTTTCTCTCCACCGTTTCGGGGGTCTTCCTGGTCGGCGTTGTCCGTTTGGCGTTCCATGGAGAGCTATGTGTGGTATCCTATTTGAGCTCATTCTTTCTACATGTTGATGCCAGTATCGCCGTCTTTGACGTCCCCATTTGACCACATCTTCGACCTCGCAGATTTCTCGGATTGCTGTATTCCTAACTCGATCATTGCCATCCTATTCATTTTTATTTTACCTAGGATGCAATCATCTGCCTTACATTTTTTCCCTAATTTGTTGTTCAGGATTTTATCATTCATAGTTTCCCGCATATTCCTCAGGATGATTTCATTTCTACGGCATTTATCCTATCATCATACTTTTTCTACCAGCTCCAAGCTTCAATTTCATACACAAGGATTGGCACTATACTATAATTATTATGTGTCAAGGTGGTGTTTTTTCCACATACACAAGTTTATTTATATTAATATATTTTCAGCATCAAAAGAATATTTCTGTTTTTAAAAAACAGAATAAATCAGGTTTGAAATAGTGTTACAATTGATACAATAGAATTAAATTAATTATTACAGTTTAAAAAAATCATAACATATTGTTAATTAACAAAAATTCCAATATAAAATGTTTCAATTATATATTAAGATTACTAACACAAGTATTTTGAAATAAATATGTTTTCTGTATAAATACACAGATGGAGCTTCAATGTACGAGTCATTAAATATACAAAAACCACACATTTGCAATCTATACTGATTATTAAAGCATCTAGACAGAAAAAAGTATTAATATACATAATAAGTACTCAACTAAATTAGAAAAAAAACAAAAAAACAATTTGAGTAAAGGAATGTATGGAATATGTTTTTATTTCAATTGAGTACTTTGAATATTAAATTCTTAAACAAGGAAAATACATAATAAAACAATGGAACTGTGTACGGAATAAAAAATATTTTCAGTTTCAAGGCGGCATGAATCTGAATTTAAATTATTAACTAACTAACTAACTAACCATCACGCCGTCTCCCGAAGGGGTAGGCAGAAAGAATGGACTGCCACACTTTTCTTTCCTGACATATTTCTCTCGCTTCCTCAACATTCATACATCGTGTCATGCACGCGCGTCGATTTCTCTGACTCCTCACATGGCCGACATTCAATATTTGATTTATTTGATCGTGCCACGTTTTCCTCGGTCTTCCTCTATTTCTGGTTCCATTTACATCATTAACATATAAATTTTTTACCATTCTTTCTTCATTCATTCTTTCCATATGTCCAAACCATCTTAATGATCCTTTCATTATTTTGTTCATGACACCATCATTCGCACCGCATTCTCTTCTTATATTTTCATTCGACACTCTATCATACACAGAGTATCCACACATTCGTCTATTAAATTAATTATCTATTATCTAATAAATTATTATTTTATATATAAATCCAATGTTTTACAAACATATTTTTGAAGAAAGTATAGCCCACAAACAAAAATAGAAAAAGAAATTTATTCCACAACCCATCAATAATACAAAAAAAATGTATCTTTAAAACACAATATGTTATGTTAGAAATTTATCTTGGACATGAAGAAGACAAATTTCTTTAATTTTGTTAAATTAGTGAAAAAATACATATTAATCAATTTTTAAATATGCTATCGTTAGAGCTTGCATTGCGGACTTCATGAAAATTCTATTACCAATAGTAAATTATCTATAGTGACTTATTTCAAAATCAAATCATGTCTGGAGTATCTTGATATACGGCTGCGAGACATGGTGCCTATCCGAAAGAGATAAACGGAGACTAGAGGATTTTGAGATGTGGTCCTATAGAAGACTATTAGGAATTTCCTGGAGAGACCACATCACGAATGAGGAGGTTCTTCAAAAAATCGAAGGAGGAAGGCACCTGCTCAGGACCTTGTCCGAAAGGCGTGCAAGATGGATCGGCCATGTAATACGTGAAGAAGGCCTCTTGCATGCCATAATGGAGGGTATGACTGAGGGGACAAACTCTAGGGGACGCCCACGTCGAGAGTACCTGGAGGACCTGTTGGTGGACGTGCGCTGCTCATCATATGCAGATTTCAAAGAGCCGCACAAGACAGGGAAGAATGGAAGAGAATAATAGAAGAAATTGGTACAAACCAATCCCAGGATTGAAACTTTCTAACTAAAAAATGGTTAAGGGTAGGGTATATTTAGTAAGGTTAGTTAACGTTGGGTTATAACATATTAGGTTAGATTGCTACTGACCTTAAAGTACTTGACAGTCTTGACTCTGAGCTCGAGGGTGGCGTCCTCATCGCAGATCATGAGCGTGTGCGGATGCTGTTGGAATGCAGACACGGTCCACATGTGGTTCACACCCTCTTCAATGGCCTTGTAAAGGGCGAACGCTTTGTGCGTGCCCGTTATCAGGATCATCACCTAACAGAAACAACCGTTATTAAATCATATTGGTCAATCCTAAGACAAATAAAAATTTTAATAAACGACGACGACGACGACGACGACAACAACAACAACAACAAACCATCATGCCGTTTCTCCGCAGGGATAGGCAGAGAGAATGGACCGCCACACTACTCTATCCTGACACACCTCTTTAGCTTCCTCCATATTCATACGGCGAGTCATACACACAAGTCGATACTTCCGGCTTCTAACATGACCAGCCTTTAAAATTTGATTAATTTGATCATGCCATGTTTTCCTCGGTCTACCTCGACTCCGTACTTCATTTACATTGTTAAAGTATACTTTTTTAACCATTCTTTCTTCACCCATGCGCTCCATATGTCATTCAAATATAAGTTTTTAACAAAAAAAATTGTTAGAAATATTCGCACCGTATTGACGGTACGATTCGTATTTGACCTAGCCGTAAGGAAAATGTTAAATTCTTAGTGTTAGTCTTAAATCTACCTTTTATGTGTGTTTTCTTATAGATAATGTTACAACATAATACCCTAATCAAAATTTCCTTCAATAAACAATCAATAAATGTTATCAAGAAAAATACAATTTATAAAAACATTGTCGAAAAACATAACCAAAACCACATTGATAATTTGACTGATAGCTAATGTTAACATCATAACAGTATCAACAAACAAATAGCTA
The DNA here is from genome assembly GCA_022606425.2 of Lepidostoma basale. Lineage (NCBI taxonomy): Eukaryota > Metazoa > Arthropoda > Insecta > Trichoptera > Lepidostomatidae > Lepidostoma > Lepidostoma basale. The sequence goes on along the minus strand of JAHDVF020000535.1, from coordinate 790,168 downwards.
GTTAGAAGCAGCCAACTATGTACTTAACTGTAAGTATATAATAATTGACAGATGTCCATGTTTAAAAACCATTTCAAACACATTATTGTATCATTTAATGTGCGTAAGATAAGAAAAGCAATTAATAGCAAAATCTTCAGTAAATAGAGGATATTGGATTCCTCCTATTTGGATAACTTTGGTTCTTATAACCTTCTCCAATCTTTCTATTAACTCCAAAGACAACAAAATAAAATAATAAAACTAGCATATAACATTGACTACCTTACCCCAACCAAACAAGTTTACAGGCAAACAAAACAAATGGACATATCAGACCTGACCAAATATGAGACCTTAAAAATTGTACACAGAGTGACCATGGAAAAGACCACAGACAGCACCTACAAATTAACTAAAAATTCAGACATACACAGACACTGGACCAGGAATTGTGACAGATATCACTTACCGATTGCACGAACTAAAACAGGACAATCAAGGATATTGAACAATGGACTGAAACTTTACAATGAACTACCTAAAGACACAAGGAATCTCACTACAACTCAATATAAAAAATATCTGAAACAATACATGATTAATAGTAAGATCTAAAAATGTAACCATATAACCCAATTGGGTTTTTTAAAAAATAAATTAAATAAAATAAAATAAAATTATTAATACCGTTTGAGTAAAATTCCGATGACTTTGATTCAAAGCTACACTCAACATCATACTACGCAATTTTCAATTACATATTTTAGATTTTAACATAATTTGAAAGTAGAATAAATGCAGTAGAAATGAGATCTCTTAGACGAATGTGTGGATACTCTGTGTATGGTAGAGTGTTGAATGGTAATATAAGATGCGGTGCGAATGATGGTGTTATGAACAAAATAATGAAAGGATCATTAAGATGGTTTGAACATATAGAAAGAATGAATGAAGAAGAATGGTAAAAAAATTATATGTTAACGATGTAAATGGAACCCGAAATAGAGGAAGACCGAGGAAAACGTGGCACGATCAAATAAATCAAATATTGAATGTCAGCCATGTGAGGAGTCAGAGAAATCGACCCGCGTGCATGACACGATGTATGAATGTTGAGGAAGCGAGAGAAATATGTCAGGAAAGAAAAGTGTGGTAGTCCATTCTTTGTGCCTACCCCTTCGGGGAGACGGCATGATAGTTAGTTAGTTAGTATTTTAAATATTCAAATTTGTATGTTTTATTGAAGGTTAAAGCGTTATAACAGTGTGGAATTCCATTGTTGATTTGGAAGTAGTGTATTTAATATGTATATTTTTTTAATAGCAATAATATTTCACAACATCAGTTTTGATGTCAAAAAGAATAAATATGAAACAGACAAACCCACCTCTTTGGCATCCATGACAGTACCGACCCCCACGGTGAGCGCCTGCTTGGGCACCTTGTTGATGTCATTTCCAAAGAACCTGGCGTTGGCCTCCAGCGTGTCCTGGGCGAGGGTCTTCACTCTGGTCCTGGACACCAGGCTGGAGCCGGGCTCATTGAATGCTATGTGACCATCGGGACCAATTCCTGAAACGGGAGTGACAATTATTAAATTCTTCGCTAGTTTCAATCCAAGGGATTGGTTTGCAGCAAAGTGTAACATTTTTTCTAGTTCTTGGGATGCCACTTGGGCCTTTAATGTGGTAGTTTCCCATTGCTTTACACATTTGTATACAGTGAGTTATTTAAACCCAATTACTGTATACAACCTTTTAGCTATTGATTTTCATGTAATGTGATAGGTAGCTAATATCTATTGCCAATTTACTGTAAAAAAAAATTGAAATTTTATGGTAGAAGTTCATTGTAAATAATGAAAAAAAAAATTATTTGAAAATGATTTAAAAAAAACTTTGTAATTGTATTTTTATTTTACGCGACAGCTGTTTCGTCAACCTTTGTTGACAGCATCAGGTGTTACAATAATATATCAAATGTCAAATTTTTGTGATTTTTCGAACCCCGTGATGTGTATTTGTTCCTATGTCAATTTGAATAATTTCTTTGATATAATTTTGAAGGTCTTGCTTTTTAATTTAACAGTTTATAATGTTAAACTATCATAGTGTTTCGGCCAAAACAATGGACTATTTAAAAAAAAAACATTTTAAAATGTATATTTTGTCAAAATCCACTAATGTTTGGGTCTTTGACCGCTTTCGTATATTTGTCTCATTTTATTGTCACGTGAATTCTAGCACAGACCAAAGACAGTGTGACAACCACACCACCATCACCAGGAATTGAACCCGGGACCTTCAGTGTGGCAGTCATGGCTATCGCATATATCGCACGCTTAATAGAACACTGGCTTAACTAAAAAAAGCAAGTTTTGCTCAATCTGACATGAGTCGGTGTTTTAACAAAAACAGTCGAAAAACACGTACGAATGGATAGCGTTAACATTGTGAACGATTATCGTACGTACGAATGGTAGCGTTAACATTGTGAAAAATAGACGGATAGCGTAACAACAAGCCTCTGTCTAATGTTAACTCAATTATGACCTAAACCATAATCGGTCAGTTTACTATTAACCGTGCGATATGAAGAAATAATAACACACTAGAAATAAATTTAGCTCGAATACATGCAAAACATAAATGAACATTGCACAACATTTTGTTACATAGTGTTAAAGGATTTGATATATTTTATATGTTAATTCATGAAACAATTAATACAGAACCTACCTCCAACGAAGAGTTCTATGCCTCCCGCCTCCTCTATCATCTTCTCAAAGTTATCACACTCGGCCACCAGGTCAGGAGCGTTTCCATTTAGGACGTGGACATTCTCTGGGTCTATGTCGATGTGCTTGAAGAAGTTGTTCCACATATAAAAGTGATAGCTCTCGGGATGATTCCTAGGAAGGTCTGGAACATAAAACACAATAATGTTACTATAAAAATGTTAAAATAATAAATAAAAAAACGAGTGATGCATGAGTTCATTCCTGTCGCGCCTGTCACAGACGCACGACATCTATGCATACACATGCTGAGTATGTGTGTTACATTTTTAGTATATATTTAATATTAGAGGACCCGTCAACATTTCACCATCCGAGTATATACATACAGAATAGACAAATTAAACAATTGAAGTTGAATATCAATTCATTTATATCATTCAACGGAATACATGATGTTTAACAATGAAATCCATTAATGATTTCAATGTTTGCTTGAATATGTGTGCAGTAATGTCATGATGATCTACTGACGATCGATAGCTGTCATTTAAACCAATCTGAGTGCCATCTCTTGGTGACTTACATTACTCACGATTAAACACTCACATCAAATTACAAAAATGCGTATAATATAGTTGAACTTGAACGTTATCTGACGAATAGTCAATAAATGTTATTAGATCGTCGAGATGTGATCTTACCACTGATAACTTCATTTTTGGCAGTGTTGTTTCTGCTTCTTCACTATCTTCACTTCCATCCTCGGCATTATGTCTCAAATTCTAGTGCTAGACGTGAGGTGATTATCATGTCTGCTAATTTTTTTTTACATGCTGCGACACTTGAATTTAACCATGTATAATATTAACAGGATTTTTGTCCGTTATATCCGAAGTTCGTTAAATTGAGGTCCGTTATAACGAGGTTTTACTGTATTACTAAACAGTAAAAATTTCGAAGCAATTAGTTCAGTATTTGTTGAATCTATCAGTCCTATAGCTACAAATATTTCCTTTTATTTCTATAGATGTAATTATGAAACCTTTCCACATATTACCAGACATTTTATTCGTGATAAAACAATGTTTAATGGTTAGTAAAAATATTGAACATCTAAACTTTTGCATTATATCAATTTAAAACACAATTATATCTGCCAATAACCTAATTACATAAAAAATATGTTCAAATAAACAATGATAAATTAAAAATAAATGTGTGTTTTGTTTTCATGCCTGATACCCAAATAACCCACTGCCATCATTATAAGTGATGCCCTGATTATCTGAAATGACTGAAGATTTTTATTTATTTGAAAAATAATAACTCTAAATAATGTAAGGTATGTGGGTCATAATCAGAATCAATAACGAAGTGGTATCAGGCCACAGAGAGATTATCTCAGCAGATAAAGCGCTGACAATTTGGAACAAGTGTTAATATGCCTGTATTTATACTCAAATATTAAATAATACTATACAAATTTTTAATTGTATCTCAATAGAGACGAAGACGCAAACTGGAAACTGAATATGGATGATCAAGGTGTTTACAGGACTTATGACCTGTCATTGGTTGGGTTAAGCGCACGCTTTATGTAATTACAACATTCCCCATTCCACCATTGTTATTATGATCATGCATGATACATTTTTGGAAGTTGTATATATACTCCAAATCCATACCTATCTTCACGTGTCAGTTCCAGTCAACCATCTATGTAGATTTGATTGTACTAATTATTTTTTTAAGATTAATCTATACAATCCACCCACTAACGCCATCTATGGAGAATGATTGTTTGGAGTATATATACAACTTCCAAAAATGTATCATGCATGATCATAATAACAATGGTGGAATGGGGAATGTTGTAATTACATAAAGCGTGCGCTTAACCCAACCAATGACAGGTCATAAGTCCTGTAAACACCTTGATCATCCATATTCAGTTTCCAGTTTGCTTCTTCGTCTCTATTGAGATACAATTAAAAATTTGAATTAACCACCCACAGGTGAAAATCCAGGATTCGTATACAGATATAAGTATACATTTCACAAATACTATACAATTCATTGGTTAGGAGCAGACTCAAAAGTGGTTCTGTGATATAGAGTCCGCTTTTCTAGAAGTTTTATTATATTTTATGAGAATAACATGTTTCGCCTTTTGCCTTTCGGCGAAACATGTCATTCCCATAAACTATTGTATAATAAAACTTCTAGAAAACAGACATGCTCATTATTGTTAAATTTAATGAGTTAGATAATTAAAATTATTAACAGTGTTGAAGTTTTTTAGTTTTAACAATGGATTATAAAAATGTAATATGATAATCAACATAATACAAATAATGGATGCTTTCTATCTGAATTGAAATATTATTATTAAGGCATTCAATCCACAAAACTCACCGACGTACTCGTCCATATTGAAGGTCTTGACGTATTTGAATGATACCTTCCCCGCCTTGTAGAACTCGATGAGCTTCTTGTACATGCCTAGAGGTGTGCCCCCCGTGGGGAGGCCAAGCACGAAGTACCGCTCCGGCCCCGTGCCAAACTCGTTTATCCTCTTCATCACATACTTGGCGGACCACTCCGCCACGTTGTCCGACGAGTCCAAGATCACTAACCGCATGGTGGAAGCTCAACTGAAGACTGGAAACACATGTTAATAAAATTAATTTGATAATCAAATGATTTTACTGAAATCTCTTGATGGAAGTTCATTTTAAATAATAATTAAATAAAACGATGTTTTTTAACTACTTCCACTTTTGTCTTTATTTAGACAGCGACCGGTTTCGCCAGGCTCGCTGGCATTCAGACCAGTCTGTCGGTGCTAGCGAGCCTGGCGAAACCGGTCGCTGTCTAAATAAAGACAAAAGTGGAAGTAGTTAAAAAACATTGTTTTATTTAATTATTAAATTAATTTGAACCCATTCAGAAGGAATAATCTGACTCCAAATGAACTAACTAACTAACTAACCATCACACCGTCTCCCCGAAGGGGTAGGCAGAAAGAATGGACTATCACATTTTTCTTTCCTGACATATTTCTCTCGCTTCCTCAACATTCATACATCTTGTCATGCATGCACGTCGATTTCTCCGACTCCTTACGTGACCGAGATTTAATATTTGATTGATTTGATCGTGCCACCTTTTCTTCGACCTTCCTCTATTTCTAGCTCCGTGTTCACACCGTTTACATATACCTTCTTTACCATTCTGTCTTCACTCATTCTTTCCATGTGTCCAAACCATCTTAATGACCCTTTCATTATTTTGTTCATAACACTTTCATTCGCACCACATTCACTTCTTATACTTGCATTTGACACTCCATCATTACAGATTTGTCATACATTCGTTTAGAGATCTCATTTTGACTGCATTTATTCTACTTTCATCCTTCTTTTGCCAGTTCCATGCCTCACTTCCATACATAAGGGTCGGCACAAGAACACCATTAAACACATTAATTTCAAAATGTGCGGGTCATTTTCTGACCTGAGTCTGCTCTAACATTTCACTCATTGGACTCGCTCGAAAACAGACAAACACTTAATTATACGATATTGCTTCATAAAATTATACAACTTAAAATAGATAATTCCGAACTTCTTTGCAAATTGACACTCAATACCTCCAGGACAAGACCACAATTTTCCACTTTCCTGTATATCGCACTAACTAAGCTCTGAATGCAGCAATGTACCATATTTGAGACAGTTATAATAAGCATTTTGGTGATATCAATGTTTTCCACCTGAATAAGGGTAAGTTCAAAAAAATTATAGGACCAACCTTTCGGCATAGAACGTAATGAGAAAACAATGTTAAATTACTTTTTTTTTATTCCAGTATAATTTTTTTTTGTTAATGTTTTGTTTGCATTCGTTTAACTTAAATTTTGTTTCATGCTGTCGTCTGTTAAGTTATTCTATTAATTTATATTTGCGTTACCATGTAATTGGTCTTACTTCTGTGTTTTTTATATATTTATTTATACTAACTAACTAACTAACCATCACGCCGTCTCCCCGAAAGGGTAGGCAGAAAGAATGGACTGTCACACTTTTACTGATGCGGCACTCCATCCTTCTCTTTTCGCCCCGCGGGAGACGCGGTGTGATGGGTTGCGAACCTCATCGCCACCAATAGGCATCTCCCGCGCACACTTCGATCGTGCAACACACACAAAATAAATCTAAAATAAATCATATAAAATACAATGATATAAAATAAAATAACAAAATAAAAATAATTTAACACAAAATGTTATTGACCAGAATATTCTGGTCAAATTCTTTGGCATATAGAATGGAATAATACTCCTAGCGGCTTCTAACAATATGTTAGGCGACAGCCTTCGCATTGTGTTAATAAGGTAGTTTGCTAAATGCCGAAAATCATTCTCCATAGATGGCGTTAGTGGGTCGGTTGTATAGGTTAATTCTTGAAAAAATTCACAAGTGCAACCAAATCTACATAGATGGCTGACTGAAACTGACACGTGAAGATAAATATGGATTTTGAAGTATATATACATCTTCCAAAAATTTATCATGCATGATCACAATAACAAAGGTGGAATGGGGAATGTTGTAATTACATAAAGCGTGCGCTTAACCCAACCAATGACAGGTCATAAGTCCTGTAAACACCTTGATCATCCATGTTCAGTTTCCAGTTTACGTCTTCGTCTCTATTGAGATACAATTAAAAATCAAAATGTTATTTTTAGATGGTGCACATATTGTCTATTTAATTTATATTCCACGTATCCACCGTTTTTATTTATTTATTTCTTTATTTATTAAGGGTAACATACAGCGATATCAATAACATATATATAAAAGAAACATTTAGAATAATTAAAATAAGGCCAATTACATGCTACCACAAATATAAAATAATAGTTAACAATCAACAAATGATAGTGAGAAACAAGATTGAAGTTAAACTAAGACAAAATAAGGTATACATAATATTTAAGAGTTAAAATACTTATAGTACTGGAAATAAAAATAAAATTAAGATAAGATAAAATAATAAGTAATATATGAGTATTATAATATCACGTTACATCGTGGTCACATCCGCGCCGAAATGTTGCTCCGATCACTTTTTTTAAATTTCGCTCGCCCAAATGAAAGACGTCAATGTCTCCAAAATGCTTGTTGTAGATATCACAGATTCGATACAATGCCGCGCTCAGAGCGTAGTTTGTGCGATAAACAGGAAGGTGGAAAACTTGGCTCGCGGTGTGTCTCGTGCGAGACATGGGGGTATTGAGTGACAATATGCTGAGAAGAATATATGTATTAAAATCGCTGTTTTTTGCCCTTAATAAATAAATAAGTAAGCTGTAACTAGATCCAAGGATGACCGAGTAGAAGTGTTCAAGAAATAACACATACATTAGAAATACCATCACACTATTGCACCTCACAAGAAAAAAATCTATAATTTAAAGACCAGTTTAATAAAATAGTCCATTGTTTTGGCCGAAACACTATGATACTTCAACATTATTACTGTTAAAATTTAAAACACTGTTATAATATCACAATTTCTTTTTATTCAATGAGAGTGTCGCGACAGCTGTTTCGCCAACCGATGTTGGCAACATCAGGTGTTACAATAAACTATTGTAACACCTGATGATGCCAACATCGGTTGGGGAAACAGCTGTCGCGACACTCTCAGTGAATAAAAAGAAATTGTGATATTATAAGAGTGTTTTAAATTTTAACATTACCAATTTAATACTTTTTTTTATATTAAACCATCCACTAATATATCAGTTAAAAATGCTTTATTATTTTTTATTTGTACACTCACATAGTAGGAATTTATATTTATTTGACTAGATAAGAAACCTAAAGATAGTGTGAATAAAAAAATATTGGCAAATAAAACTGGCGGTACACATCTGTTAAATGGTTTATTAAAGCAATTAAGTGCCCCGTAATTATATTGGACACATTAAAAAATTATAGCTTTTCCTGTAGCACTTTAAGTAGAAATCATTACATGTTTCATTAGACTATTTAAATGCCAATAAAGAATGAAGTAACATTTATGACAGAGGCAATAGACATATATTGATTTTATCTTGGATTTCATGGACGAATCATATTAGGGATTTTTTCAATATTTTTTTTTATATCCAATACTTTTTATATTTAATTTATATTTAAACAATCTACGTTTTGCTGATGCCATCATACTCATGAGCAACACTTCGGAGGAACTAGCTGAAATGCTTAGAACTAAACGATGTATCCAAATCTGTAGGTTTGAATATGAACCTGGCAAAGACCAAGGTGATGGCTACGGAAAGGCTTGAAATCAACGTGAATGGCAACAGAATTGAGAATGTCCAAGAATAAGCATACCTGGGACACAATATTCGATTGGGCCGAGATAACCAAACCGCAGAGCTAAAAAGAAGAATTGGACTAAGCTGGGCAGCTTTCGGAAACATGGGTTACATCCTTAAAAAACGGAAAATACCTATCAACCTGAAAAGAAAAGTCTATGAAGCCTGCATTCTGCCAGTTGATACTTACGGTCTTGAAACTGTAACATTGTCCAAATAAAGTACCGAGAAACTACGAGTGACCCAAAGAGCCATGGAAAGAGCCATGTTAGGAATAAGCCTAGGAATAAGCCTAAGTTAGGAATAAGCCTAAGAGGCAATGGGCAGGTCACGTAGCCAGAAGCTCAGGTGAAAAATGGACAAGAAGACTGCTGACTTGGAGACTGTGGACAGTAAAGAAAAGTGTAGGGCCACCGCAACTACGGTGGAGGTATGATCTGAACAGACACGTCGGAATTACCTGGATGCAGTCTGCACAGGACAGAGTGACATGAAAGCGAATGGAGGAGGCATTTGTCCACGAGTGGATGGGAATAGGCTGAGGAAGAAGAAGAAAAAGAAGAATACTAAGCAAACAATTTACTTTTACTATAGTAATATAAATGTAATAAGCACTCATTATAAAAAAAATAAACAGTCGTTAATAAAACAATGTAACACAATATTGTATTTAATTTTAAACAATCGTGTTTTTAGTCATTTTACAAATAATTTAATTCACATATGAAGAGGAATATATGCAACGATATTTTGAAAAGTAGAAAAATAGGGACACTTTGCTTATCAATTCTATATCCCTCGTGATCACCGTCAGGGCATAGTGAAATTGGTCTGCAGCAGATGGTCGCTCAAACACTTTAAAAAGGAATTCCGTTTAACCCTAATATTAATTTAACCACTTATAGAACGTAAGTACCTACTTCTTAAAACAAATTAAAGTGTGCATATTTTGTAAATAGAACATACTGAATTTTCAAATGTTTACTGAAATCCATAGAAATAAAACATGTTGATTCTAACCTAAAATAAACAAATTGATTATTAATTTTCAAAATATTCTTATTATTAATCAAAAGTTAAATTTAGGTAAGGTAAACAAGCCACATGATATTAATATTTGTAACAAGAACAACTAGTTTACAATGACCAAATACAGCTGTTTATCTGAATGTTTTATCAGGGCAATGACTTTGGGAACATACACCTATAATATGTGCTTTGAAATGTGTTATCAATAGAGAAATATATTCAATTAAGATTATTACACATAACTGAAACACATTATAATCAAATCCCAATTCATTAATGACAGATAAAACAATTACAAGTTTAATTTGTAAACTAATTAGTTTGATATATTGCAATTCAAAGTGTAGTGGTTGAATTTAAATATGTTCTATTCACTGAAATCGACACAATATTCTCCAACTAAATTGTGCAAAATAGTAAATACAAAGAAACGATCGTATTGTGTGTAATTTTTTAATAAAAAAAACATATTTGTTTACAAATATAACCTAAAAATGACGGCAAATCATCGAAGAATGATGAAAAGAACTTTATGCAGCTGCAGTGCCTTGTGGAAAAGCCGCGTCATGCATTAATAATCGACCTGGATGCAAACGAAACCATGAAAAAATATCAAATTAACTCACCGAACAGAGATACGAAGCGACTAAGTCTGCTAGGTGTAACGGACAAACAGGCGCTCGACTGATAGAATTCTGTATTTATTAGAATATTGATATGGTTATCTTATCGGATTCGTTTACCAGTTCTAATTAGAGTACAGAATAATGGCTTGCGATGACAAAAGAGTAGATTGAACACAAAACACTGGCGATGCAGGTCTGCCGGCGGCTGTCAAATGAAAACTGGTCACGCGACCCGAATTGTTGACAGTGAGAAAGTTTTTTGTGAATGTGGCGCGCAACATTTGGGATTCGAACATATTTAAAAATAATAACTATTTAAACCTGTGCTAATTATTGTCTATTTTCGATTGCCAATAAGAAAATAATATTTATATTACTGTTAAAATTTAAAACGCTGTTATAATATCGTTAAGTTTAATTTATTGATTCTTGAACAATAGTGTAAAACTCCATATTAAATAATTAATAGTAATGAAAACCCTATAATATTGCTTCCGACGATTGAGCTTACATTAGGCGAAAGAAATATATGAAATATGAAATAAAAGAAATATATGAAATATGTAAAATCATTACTGTTAAAATTTACAACTTTGTTCAAATATAACAATTTCTTTTTATTCACTGAGAGTGTCGCAACGGATGTTGGCATCAACAGGTGTTACAATAAAAAAAAACTTGTTTGAATTTTTTTATTATTGTAACATCTGATGATGCCAACATCGGTTGGCGAAACAGCTGTCGCGACACTCTCAGTGAATAAAAAGAGATTTTGATATAATAACAGTGTTTTAAATTTCAACAGTAATAATGTTGAAGTATCATAGTGTTTGGGCCAAAACTAATTAATATTTATATTTATAATTAACTTTATAATATTTATAATTAAATATTAAAGAGTCGATTCTAAAAATAAATATTTCAAAAATACTATTTTTTAGGATCGACTCTTTGGAAGTTAATTATAAATATATCAATGTTTATCTCTGTATACATACATTACATATTTATTTATTTATTTTATACCTTCAATGTCACAGTAATCACTGCAAATTCAAATATTTCAACTAAAGCAAAGATGGCAGTACATAATGGAGTTCTAGTGCCAACCCTTATGTATATGACAAGATGTATGAATGTAGAGGAACGAGAGAAGTATGTCAGTACAGAACAGTGTGGCGTTCCATTCTTTCTGCCGACCCCTCGGGGAGACGGCGTGATGGTTAGTTAGTTAGTTAATTAGTTGTCGAGAAATAAGGTAAAAATAACAATAATCAAAGTCACCACTGCAAATATAAATATATCGACTAAAGAAAAGATGGCAATACATAATGGAGTTCTCTTGCCAACGTGTATGATAGTGAAGCTTAGAGCTGGCAAATTAAAAGTCAGAAAAATTGACAAACGTACCTGTTACGATGTATGAATGTGGAAGAGACACGAGAGGTGTGTCTGGACAGAACGGTATGGCGGTCCATCCTCTATGCCTACCCCTCCGAGGAAACGGCGTGATGGTTAGTTAGTTGGTTATGTCACTTAAAACCCGTTTTAACATAATTTATATGGTGACCTTCGTGACAAAGTGGCAACAGCTATGACTGCCACACATAAAGTCCTGGGTTCGATTCCCGGTGAGGACTTACTTACTACTTCCTATGGCCATACAACTCTTGAAGAGTTTTAGTCTCCTTGATGATTTTTCGCCAAGCTAATCGATCTTGCGCCTTTTGCTCCCAGCAGTCCGATTTGCCCAACCTAGCCAGGTCAGCCAGAACATTGTCCATTAGGCGCTGATTGCTCTGGTCTCTTCGGCTCGGCATACGTGCCCAATCCATGCTAGGCGACCGGCTCTCACGGTGCTCGTTATAAGGGGCTGCTGGGTCATCATACGGATCTCTTCTGGGTCCCAGGAAAATTCTTAGTATTCTATTATCAAATCAGTAGATTCTTTGTTGTTATTTTAGAGTCATTGTCCACGACTCAGAACCATATGTCACCACTGGCTTGATGATGGTATTATAAATACGCAGCTTGGTGTTTCTGGATAGAAGCTTGGACTTTAGGAATGTTCCCAAGGAGGCTGCAGCTCGTAGGCCTTTTTGAACTCTGAGTGAACTCTCTGACTTGCTCAATTTTATCTACCACCATGCAAATATCTCTCAGTGGTGAGGCTAGGCCATTATTACTGTGAAAAAATCACACTGCCTATGGTTTGATAGAATACATGTGATAATAAATTTGGCAATAGACTATCACATCAATCAATAGCTAAAAAGTTGTTTACAGTAATTGGGTTCCAATAACCTGTTGTATGTATTTTTTTTTAAATCTCAAATTTGCATATTTAATATCTCGCTCTGCATAAAAAATGGAAGTGTTAACTTTAAAAATCTTATAATTATTCAGTACTTAAAAAATATGACTACTTACATATTTCAAATAATAATAAAAATCAACCCAATTAATTATTTTTGTTTGCTGGTGATGTCACATCTTAACACTGCATTCAAATGTCTACTTATTGAGAAACAATGCAAGGTACATACTTTGGAAATTTATTGAACCACGCCTGACATAGGGGAGAGTTAAGTACTTAAATTGAATGCACTGCCATCTGTATTCATTTCTTCCAGAGTGCTCACAATAAAATCTGGTACTTACCTACTTGTACTCTTGACACAATAAAAAGAGTGTCACCCAAATGCAGTTACTGGTGCGATGAGAATGAATTTTTCATAATGGAAAGAGGTGATATTTATAATAAGTTTATGTATTTAAAATAAAGTATATTAGGGGGGTATTCTGGTCTAGAGGCATACATTTTGAGCATTTTGTCAAGCTCAATAAAAAATAGAAAAATATTTTAATTATTCATTTTTCCACAAAAAAAACAATATTTTAAAAATATTTAAAAAAAATGTCGACATAAAAACATTTAAATTAAAAAGTTATTAGCTGGTAAATTGCAGCCCTTCGGGTCATCTGAAATAAGATTTTAAAAAAGATTCTTAATTAGAAATAGAGGAAGACGAAGGAAAACGTGGCACGATCAAATAAATCAAATATTGAACGTTGGCCATGTGAGGAGTCAGAGAAATCGACGCGCGTGCATGACACGATGTATGAATGTTGAGGAATCGAGATAAATATGTCAGGAAATAAAAGTGTGGCAGTTCATTCTTTCTGCCTACCCCTTCGGGGAGACGGTGTAATGGTTAGTTAGTTAGTTTTTTTTTTCTTAATTTGTAAGAATGAGGTTATAACCCCTACCTCAAGAATGACATAAAAAAAAATTTTCACAATGTGGCAGTTGTCTTTTTTTAAATAGTTAAAAATAATGTTTTGATACAAAAGTGGTAGGGGCAATAGTAGGATTGATATTGAAGGTAATATAATATATTCTTTATAAGCCCAGAGGTTCCCAAACTTTTTTGGCCCGTAGACCCCATGCCGATTTCTTCTATCTTGAGTAGACCCCCTGCTTTCCTTATATTGATTTTTTTTTACAAATGTATCTATGACTGTTTTTGAAACTGACACAGAGCTACACTCACTTTAATAGTATTTACTGTAGAAAAAAATCTCTAAAATAAAATATGTGTTAAGTTTTATAGTTACACATTTTAACTGTTTTTACAACACTGTTATAATATAATATCACAATGTTGTATTATACGTTTTTCGAGAACGTCGCGACAGCTGTTTCGCCAACCGATGTTGTCATCAGCTGATGAAACAGCTGTCGCACAACATTCCCAAAAAGTGTATAATAAAAAATTGTTAAAAATTTAACAGTTAATAATGTTGAAGTATCATAGATTTTCGTCCAAAACCATGGACTATTTAGACATACAATTATTCATTAAAACGAAACAAAACGCAAATCCAACATTTTTACATAAAATAAATTCTAATGGGAGGGCGCCTGATGCTATTATATCAAAATTTCAATATTTGGCTTCAATTTAGTTGAACCATCTCGTGGACCCCCATTTACATCTCATGCACCCCCAATTTTTTTTTCAATAGTCGTAGACCCCTTGCAAGTCGAAATCGACCACTGGGGGTCGATATAGACCACTTTGGGAGCCACTGGTCTAACCTTTAAGAATATGCCAGTTTTTTTTTTCTAAATTATTGACCATAATACCTCCGTGCATTTTTATTATTATTTTACTTATATGGGTCACCTATTCCTGGTGTTGTAATTTTCTCCCGTGACTTTTCTAAAATAATAATAATAATAATAATATGCTAACTTTTAAAGCGCCGTTTTTGTGATGTAATCACCTCAAGGACGCATTAAGACGTGTTTTAAATCTTAAAAATCTAAATGTGACCGCTTAAAAAACGATCGATTTAAAAGTATAGTAGAACAAAGTATAAATGTTTAAATTGGGTATGAAATATGAAAAAGATGGGTTTTCAATTTAGATCTGAAATCTGTCGGATCATTTATGCATCTAAGGTGTGAAGGGAGATTGTTCCAAGCTGATGGACCGGCTACCGCGAACGCTCGATCCCCGAAATTTGTACTGGGGCAACGCTTCGGCTCAACTAATCTTCCTATTGCTGAGGAGTTCGCCGAGCGAAGTGTGGATTTCCGTGAATTTAGGCTGTCCGTTATACAGAGTTCAGATATATAACTTGGTGCCATTCCATGTAGCGCTTTGAAGACTGTCCAGCAGAGTTTATACTGGATTCTTTCTGGACTTTTAAGCCAGTGAAGTTCTTTGAGATGTTGTGTTATATGGGACTTTTTTGGAATGCCTTTAATGAGCCTTGCTGCTGCATTGAACGCAGATTGAAAATGTACCTATTTATTAAGGAAAAAAAAAGAATGAAGTTGCTAAAACTTTATTTTAATCTTACATACTAAATAATTATATACAGGTTTATAAATATGTATAATCACAAGTCTTCTTAACAGTCAACCTTTGCTCTATGCTTAGATCTTCAAACAATTTTTTTTTTCTCAGGATAAATCAATAACTGCAACAAATTTCACAATATTTTCAGAAAATGTCATAATTGTATCTGATAATAAATAATTGATTTGCCTGTGTCATTGATAGGTTTAATTTAAGACTTGTCGCAGTTCATTCTTGTTGTAACTGTCGTCAGGGCAAGACGTGTACATATCTTGCACTTATTTTATAATATTTAATGTTTATAAATTAACTAACTAACCATCACGCCGTCTCCCCGAAGGGGTAGGAAGAAAGAATGGACTGCCTGTGAGTGAGGTTAACCTTGTAGCTTTTGACTTTTATTCCAGGATTAATTTTAAAGCTAGTGTTAAAGACATTATAACGCACTAGGAAGGCTTTTCTATTGTTTGATATATCCTGAGATTTTGGTAGTGTTATTTTCAAACAATGAATATCTTCTTAATGATAAACTTATTTTTAATATGTACATAAACGGTTATGACAAAAATTTCTTCAATTCAAAGATATAATTCATTTGTTTAGAATTTTTTTTTTACTGAAGTTAAATATTGAATATCAAATCACAGTGGTGTTATACTAAAGAACATTAGGTATTGGATGTTTTAACAACAACAACAAACCATCACACTGTTTTACCGTAGGGGTAGGCAGAGAGAATGGACCGCCACACTACTCTATCCTGACATTCATACGAATCATTCACGCACGTCAATTCTTCCAACTTCTTACATGACCAACCTTTAAACTTTGATTGATTTGGTCATGCCATGTTTTCCTCGGTCTACCTCGACTCCGTACTCCATTTACATCGTTAACGTATACTTTCTTAACCATTCTTTCTCCATCCATGCGCTCTATATGTCCGAACCAACGCAGCGATAATACCTTCTTCCGCTCTGCATTCCTTTCTTATATCAGAATTTGAAATTCTGTCATATATCCAGTGGCAGTACTCCCATAGAAGCCAGAAGCCCCGCTTGCGTAAGAAATTTTGAATCAAAACCTCTTCTGGCTTACAGAGGTTCAGCTCTTGTGGCTATTCTTCTTACGTCTGATAGGAACATTGTTGGAAGGTGATTTGGTGGGTTGTTGGTTTATGCGGGGGCATGATTACTCAGATTTGATTCAGAAGTTCTTATGCAGGCCAGGCTTCTGGGCTTCAATGGGAGTACCGCCACTGTGTACATTGTTCCACCACACATATGTCTAAGGAACCTCAACTCAACCGCATTTATTCTGCTCTCATCCTTCTTCTGTCAGTTCCATGATTCGCTTCCATACAGAACTCTATTGTGATGTATGTTTAAATCGTTATTAAACGTGATATTCTAGTGTTTTAAAAACATTAATACACTTTAATAATATACATAGTAAAATCAAGAATACTGTCAAATATGTACTTTGTTCAAAATAATTTGATAATAGGTTACAAATTAAAAAAATATTTTATTGTTGAATTAATTTTGATATTTTAATACAAAAAAAGTAAAATAGCGTAATTAAATAACAATCTTATTTATCCATAATATTTTAACCGCAAAATATTATTTTCCATAAATAAAAACATTTTTAACAAATGAAGACTACAGGGGAAAAACAAGGAATGTCAGTAGAAGGTTAATTTGAATAAATTGAGAATAAAGCTAATCAAAGTCTATATATTTCTTAGCAATTAGCAATCGATTATCTGGCCATGGTCGATGACACAGATGATTTTTGAATATGAAAATTTTACTGTGGATAGATACGTACAAATGCCGCTAGATGGCATTATTACATTTATTTTGAATTTTAACTGACATTCCTTGTTTTTCCCCTGTAGTCTTCAAATGCCTCCTCTATCCTTTTCCATGCCACTCTATCTTATGCAAACTGCATTAATGTTATAACGATTTTTCTGTTGTTATTAAATTATTGCAAATCGATAGCCAAACGACCAAAGACTGAGAAGCCTGGCAAAGTTAGAAAGCAACTAACTAATTAACTAACCATCACGCCGTCTCACCGAAGGAGTAGACAGAAAGAATGGACTGCTACACTTTTCTTTCCTCACGTGGCAGACATTCATTTGATTTATTTGATCATGCCACATTTTCCTCTATATCTAGTTCCATTTACATCGTTAACATATCGCCTCTATGCGAGAATAACGTTACATTTCGAAAAAGGTGTATTTTTTTATTCGATAATCAAATCCGAGGTGTTAAACTTTATTTTCTACAAAAACATGGTATTTGAAAGTGAAAAACGGAGAATTTATGAGGGAAAGAGACAACACAACAGTGGTATATTGTGTTGTCACGTTGTCTCTTTCAGACAGGTATCTTGTTTCATTTTTCAATTTTTAATTTTTCGAGATAACATGTTATTCTCGCAAAGAGGCGATATAATGTTTTTACCATTCTTTCTTCATTAATTTTTTCCATGTGTCTAAACCATATTAATGATCCTTTCATTATTTTGTTCACAACACCATCATTTGCACCGCATTCACTTCTTATATTTTCATTTGACACCCTATCGTACACAGATTATCCACACATTCGTCGAAGAGATTTCATTTCTACTGCATTTATTCTACTTTCATCCTTCTTTTGCCAGTTCCATGCTTCACTTATACACAAGGGTCGGTACAAGAACACCATTGTGCACTGCCATTTTAGATTTTTTGGATAGGTTTAAGTTTAAGATAGACAGGTTAGAAAGTAAAAGATGAAATGTTTTAAAGAAATGCTTAACAAAAACAATTTATCATGAATAATACATATTTAAACTCTTTTATAAATATAATATTACGATTATAATCAGAATCACAATTTATTTTAATGTGAAACATGCAAAAGAACATTCTGTAAAGCATTAATAGAAAATACAAATTGATTTCATGTTCAAATGTTTTGTTCATCATTATATGTTACATAATATCCTTTTCCCTTTTTATATGAAATAAAGGACTCACCCTAAAATTCATACCATTTAAACACTTCTAGGTCCTAGCATAATAAATATTAAAATGTAATAAGTTAATTCTTTATTTACACGCCTACAATTATCAAATTTTTAAAAAATATGATAACAAACAGTTGAGCCAAAATACAGAGATTTAGGTCAAATATAATTTAACTAAAAATTGGAAAATGTTTCAAAATTTTATCTGTATTTGTACATTTTAAAACAGTTATTTTTGTATGTATTTACAAATCTACAGTCCTTAAGAATTAGTAACTAAAATACTTTATTTCATTAGAATAGAGTAAAAAATACAATGTTAAAAATACAGTAATTTTCATATAACCTACAAATACCAAAAATTCTTAGTTATTAAATGTTGTATTCGAATTGCAATTCACAGTCGAAATAAGCATAATAGTGTATTAACCACCCTACCTTTGGGTTATTTTCCGAGAAACGTGCATAAAACAAGCAGGTTTTTTATTAATGAAATTTAATTATATACTAATTTTATTTTTTTGAAAACGTCAAATACTCGGCCGCACACTTTGCCTGCCCCTTGTAAAACTATCATATTTATTTCTTGAAGACTTGTACTCAAGTTTTGATGGCACACACGCGTGTCCCTTGTACATTTTAGGCACATTACTTTTTCTCAAGCCCGTACGTGATACGGGATATCGTAGAATGGTACAGTCAAAATGAACGTATCACGTACGTTCAAATAGGTAGGGTGGTTAAATGTGATGAACCTACTCAACTAATGTGAATTTTCAAATGTGTGATTTTGGTTCTAAATTCAAATCGAAGCTTGTGTTTTGTTTTTAAATTTTGACAGACTGTATTTTTTTCTAGATTGGGAATTGTACACATTAATTGATGATAATTTGGACCACCAGTACTTTGCAAACATTTTTATCCGGTAAGTTTCACAGAATTGTTTTATTTCATGAAATTTATAATATGAAAAGAAAGTCAATTAGAAAATTTATGTTTCTGATACTCAATAATTCAAAGGGCTCTTTGAATTATATTAATCTAAAAAATTTATCAGTAATATTAATGATTATACTTTGTACTTGAATTTCACTTAAAAAATATATAATTTAAAATCATTTATTTATATTCCTTTGTATTGCATTATTTCATTATTGTTTTTTTAATTTTTAAGCATTTGGCAATAATTATTGGAAACTACAAGAGTTCTAGTGCCTTCACTCATGTATGGAAGTAAACCTTGGAGCTGGCAAAAGAAGGATGAAAGCAGGATAAACGCCGTAGAAATGAGATCACTAAGAAGAATGTGCGGTAATACGTTGTATGATAGAATACCGAATGATGAAATAAGAGAGAAATGTAAGGCAGATGACTGCATCATGGATAAAAAAAGGATCCCTGAGATGATTTGGACATATGGAACGAATGGATGAGAGAAGAATGGTTAAAAAGTTGTTCACAAGCAGCGTGAGTGGAAAAAGACACCGAGGACGACCGAGGAAAACATGGCATGACCAAATTAATCAATTACCAAAAGGCGGCCACATTCGAAGCCGGAATAATCGACGTGCGTGCATATTTTTCCTCATCATACTTTCTTAACTTATTCCTTATGTATGGAAGCGAAGCATGGAACTGGCAAAAGAAGGATGAAAGTAGAATAAATGCAGTAGAAATGAATGAAGAAAGAATGGTTAAAAAAAGTATATGTTAAGAATGTAAATGGAACTAGAAATAAAGGAAGACCGAGGAAAATGTGGCACAATCAAATAAATCAAATATTGAATGTCGGCTATGTGAGGAGTCAGAGAAATCGACGTGCGCGCATGACACGATGTATGAATGTTGAGGAAGCGAGAGAAATATGTCAGGAAAGAAAAGTGTGGCAGTCCATTTTTTATGCCTACCCCTTTGGAGAGACGGGGTGATGGTGAATTAGTTAGTTAGATAGTTTAACTTATCGGCATTTGAAATTGTGTTGTACATCGTTTTACCGCACATAAGTCTAAGATATCTCATCTCTACCACATATAATCTGCTCTTATAATAATAATAAAAATAATTAGGCTAATTTGTATAGCGCCGTTTTCGTGAATAGCTCACCTCAAGGGCGCTTTGACAATGTTTTTAGTCATGAGAGCTGCATGTGACACCAGCAATCAGATAACCGTTGTTTACATTTTATGGGATATTTTGAAAAGGTGGGTTTTAGGTGAGATTTAAAGTCTGTCGGATTGTCAATGCATCTGAGGCGTGCAGGAAGCATATTCCAGGCGGACGGACCTGCCACTGCGAAGGCCCGATCTCCGAAATTTGTCCGGGGGTTGCGCTTTGGCTCAACTAATCTGCCTATTGCCGAGGAGTTTGCTGATCGAAGCGTAGATTGCCGCAAGTTAGGGCTATCAGCAACACAAAGTTCAGATATATAGGCTGGTGCCATTCCGTGAAGCGCTTTAAAAACCGTCCAGCATAGTTTATACTGGATTCTTTCAGGACACTTGAGCCAATGAAGATCTTTTAGATGTTGTGAAATATGCGAGTTTTTTGGAACACCTTTTATAAGTCGTGCTGCCGCATTGAAAACGGATTGAAGTTTGTTCGTTTGTTTCTTGGGTATGTTGGCATATATGCCGTTGCAATAGTCGAGTCGAGATACGACGAAGGAATTAACAAGTGTTTTTAATGCATCAGTGGGAATATTTCTTTTGATTGCTTTGAGCTGCCTTAGGTGAAAGAAGCTGGCGCTCACTGTCTTATTTATTTGGGTTTTTAATGAGAGATCTGCTTCGAAGTTGACTCCAAGAAGTTTTATGGAGTTATTAGGGATGATGTCAATTCCGAATGTTGATATCGGAGCATGATCGACTAAGTGCTGGCGCTTCATTGAGGCGGTCCAGAGAAATTCCGTTTTGGAAGGGTTTAATTTTAATTTATTTGAGGCCATCCAATTCGATATAGCTTCAATGCACTTTAAAGTTATAGATTTTAGATGGCTGATGTTATGATTATTCTTCTTCTGCCAGTTTTAAGCTTTGCTTCCACACATAAAGGTTGAGGAATCAGAACTCCATTGTGAACAGTTCTTACATGGCATTTTAATATTCCCAGTATAAGCTAAAAATTTAATACAAATAAATATTAGTACTGTGAAAAAATTACATTGTGTACCTACTCATATAAAACTTGATCCTTGATCCAATTACTCAGTGAAGTAAAAATACCCTTACACAAATATAATTATGTATGGAGTTCAAAAGATTTCTAGCATTTGGATATTTTTTTCTTCAAATATTTTGCATATTATTGGGTAGGTATGCTACATAGATTTCATATGATAGGTTGTTTATTTTAACCCCTTACTGCATGATTTTTTTTAAATTTGTAAAAAAAATATATGATGTGTAAAATATGAAAAAAAAGACACGTATTTTTTTATTTTTCAAAAAAAATATTTTTTCATATATAAAATACAAAAAAATATTTCTAGGTCTTTCCCTTTTTATCCCTCGATTTTACACAAAATTATCCATAATTTTATATAAAAGTGATCATTTTATTACTTACCTAATGAAAATAATAGTCAACCAGTGTAATATAATTATTTATAGCGTTTTACAAACAAAAAAAATAACACCTTTGAATATCACCTTTGTACTGAAAATCATAAACCGACAGTTGGAAACAGTCGAACGCACATCTAGTACAACCAGTGACATCTAGCAAGAAGTTTGACAACTAGTAACGCGGATCATAGATAAAACTTTAGTATTATTGCTAGAAGCAAGATATATTTTATTATTTTGTTGTTTTTTATGGCAAAAGATAATTTTGGATCATATATGAGCCAGTATGCGGTAAGGGGTTAATAATAGATTATAATGACATAATGTATACATTCACTGTGTAATAATTAGACATTGTTTCAAGTATATTGAAAATTACATTTTCTATACATATATGTGATTTATCAAAGAATTTTACATCTTTGTCTATGCATTAGTTCATTAATTTTAAAACAATAATAATCTTAACTTGATGACACAACAAAATACATGCAAAAACACAAGCATGTAATATGTAATAATGTCAATGTTTAAATATTTAATTAACAAATCGAGAGAAAACAGTTAAAACATGTCTTTATTTATAACAATGTGCAACAGTTTAATTGAAAAAAATATATATATTATAACTTATGAAGATAACAGACGTTTTTTTAACCGTTTATAATAAAAAATTACAAATTTGATATTTACAGGTAAAAAATAAATCTCTTAGTGATATAGGCATAAAAAATATGCCTATTTAATTGTTAATGTGGTCAAATAATTGTCATTTAGAGTTAATACATTATTGATAACATTACTTGCTCGTTGAATTTTCAATAAATAAATTAAAAATAAGTACCTAACGCAATTGTATTTTATAAAATATTATATATTGCAACACCACAATTAGAAATTCATAGATAATTCATTTTTCAAATAACCTCGTCAAAAATAAACTATTCTATGACTTTCCACTTAACCCTTAACGTACCGTGTTCAAAACAAAACGCTCGCTCCCATGTGGTCAATTCAGTTTACCGCTAACTTTATCTATAAATATCAAGCATATGACTAAATGAATCAAAATTTAATTTATGTCATCTTGTAGGAAATTTCATTAGGAATAGATCGATATCTATAACATACATGGATTATTTGAAAAACATATCATTATTAATTTTTTTCTGGAACCATGCGATTTCTGATACAGAATGACGAGACAGCATATGAACAACTGACACCAAGTATGAACTTGTCTCGCCCCGCCGCGCCGTAGCGCTATAATTTTACGTATGATAAAGGCACCTAGGCAAAATGTATACTACGTTGAAGACAACTAGTACGTATTAATATTTGTCCCTTTTGGTAAAGTGTTAATATTTTCACAGTTCTGATATTATTAAGTTGCGTGCTGCGTTTCCGTTCACAATCGGTATTATTACGTATGAGAAAAGGCCAAACATATAATTTATAATACGTTCAAAACAGCGAGTAAGTATTTGTCACTTTTGATAAAGTTGTAAATATTAGCAAAACAAATTCTACCTTAACACGAATGAAGGTGAGGGCAGTCTTAAAAAAAAAATTTTTTGGGATGAAGGAAGTAATTTTTTGCTTTTTTTTTATTACGAAATATTGACAACACTTCAATGGAGGATTACATTTTTTTTATAATATAAGGGTCCATAGGTTTTAAGAAAATCAACTTTAAATTGGCAGTGGAAACTCAATTGACCACATGGCAACGCGACGGTTAAGATTACCTACAGACAACCTTTGGCAGGCCCAAGAGATCAGGCATCGTTAACTTAATAATGATAAGAACAATGTAAAAGTGGTAATTAACGTAAGTATTCGATAATGAAAACTAACTTACTGATGAATAATTCATATGATATACAATGTATGGGAATATTTCTTTATTGAATTGTGTAGCAAAGTCAGACGAGTGATAAAATATCTTTTTAAAAACTTTAATTCAATTGTATAATATTAATTCAGGATATGTATTTTTTTTTTTTTTAAAACAATTGCTAGTACGAGGCTTGATATGAATATTATCAGGTCCTAAGGATCAAATCAAATCAGTTTATTTTCTCAAAAGATATTGCAAACAAAATTTAAGTTTAAGGGATCTATTGAGAGCAGGTAACCAGGAACGCACGAGAGATGGTTCGACTTTAGGAAGACAAGATACTCTCGAGAGTATTTGTCTTCTGAACGTACTTTCACTAATATGAAAGACGTCGATCTCCAAGGAGATTGTGTTCAGTAAACTGTTTGTTTTTCCACTAGTGTCACCAGAAGCAAGTTGGTTCTAGTGGCCGGTAGGTGAAACAATCTATGCTGTTGCTGTCGGAGATATCTATCAGGAACAAAAAGACCAACATCCTCCAGCAGGGGCGAGTTCTCGAAATATTCCCTGATTAATCTATAGAAATGGGTTATGAGATGTCCATCTCTTCGAAGCTGCAGGGAGTTGGACCCCAACTTTCCTAGCTAACATAGCTACTTTATTCCCTCGTGTAAAGATAACTCAGAATTTTTTTTCTGAACCCTCTCCAGCATAACGGAATATCTCACCTCGTGAGGACTCCATATCACAGAACCACTGCACAGTCTGCTCTGGACTAATTAGTTGTATAGGACTCTGAGCACATTGGGATCTCTGAAAACCCTTCCAGTCCAAATAATAAAGCCCAATATCCTCAGTACAATGTCACAAATCATCTCGATATGAGCACGAAAAGTCAGCCTACTCTCATAGATAATCCCGTGGTCTCTCATCGATCTATTGTTAAAATTATACCAAGAAGAATTTTCATTTCAACTCTAACAATAAGTATGTTATTTCAAGCTACAATAAAAAAAACTGAGTTGATTGTTTCAAATTTAGAACACTGTTAATAATAATAAGACTAGTTTATGCAATAGAAAAATTAACGTGCGTAGTGTTGCCATCAGAAAAATTATTATCGTATGCGTTGCTTAAATAGATTTTACAACTTAAAGATTTGTCAAAATTATTGTCAATGCTGAGAAGACCTAAAGAGATATAAAATTAATTGTGCAACATTTTACATTAGAGTGCGGATGAACCGGGTTAGAATAAATCAACAATATTCAATAATAGTCTCTTATATCTAACAAATAAATAGTTTATAATAATCAAAGTCAACAATGAAAAGATTCAATACATTGTCTGGGAGAATGTAATAATACCAATGCTTCATTAAATAGAAATGGATATTACGGCAAGAAGTCATAGTGAGTGTATTTATATCACTTTTATTATTTCATAAAATTAAAAGACGGTAATTTAAAAATAAAATCTTCATCTTTATATCATTGACAGAAAGAGTCATGAACGAGGAAGTACTGTAACAAATGGAGGGAAAAAAAAGAAATTATCATGACCATAATGCGCGGGAAACTGGAATACTTCGAACACGTTGTGAGCAATGATAAATACAAAGTGATGCAACTGATTATCCATTGTAAAATTGAAGGAAAATGAAGTGTCGGAAGAAGAAAATCCTGTTCGAAGCTGCTGTATCCAAAGTAATAATAGCCTCGAAGTTGTCCAACCTCCGATAGGAGAAGAACAAGAAGAAGAAGATCAATGAACACAGATGAAATATAGATGGTGCCTGATTATAATACGAACAATGACACTGCTTTAGAGAAATTTAAAACACATTATTTTCTTTTTAAAAAATACTAACACCGGGGATTTTTAAGTATTATAATTTTTACACAATCTTAAAAGTGAGCAAAAATACCTCAATTTA
Source organism: Lepidostoma basale (assembly GCA_022606425.2). Classification (NCBI taxonomy): domain Eukaryota; kingdom Metazoa; phylum Arthropoda; class Insecta; order Trichoptera; family Lepidostomatidae; genus Lepidostoma; species Lepidostoma basale. Next base: position 764,157 of record JAHDVF020000535.1, on the reverse strand, counting down.
ACGAAGAAGGAATTGGGTCATGCCCAGGCTTGAATCCAAGTCCCCTGGATTAGAAGCCAAGCCTTCTGTCCTCTCGACCACCACCAGTTAATTTAAAACGTTTTTTTTTTTTTTGTGTTTACATCAGAATTTTTACAGTATCCCTAGCAATTTATTGAAATGTAATAAATAAATTATTTTGAAGCCTCGGTGCCGACTCTTGCTGCGAGGTCTTCGAATTTAGCCATGTAGTCTATGCTCGTTTCCCCCATCAGGCTGTGGAGTTGGCCATCCACCTAAATAAATAAGTCAATTATATCATATACAAAAAAAATCATTGGGGCCAGTAGAACACATTAGATATCATAAAATATTATATATTTTTTAATGTAATTGTGACATTTAATTTTTAAAAGTAGCATAATTCATCGCCATTTGGGATAAGCCTTTATTGAGTATTGATTTTTGTTTGAAATATTAGTCTTCTTTTATTAAATTATTAATTCGGTCATGCCGTGCTTTCCTTAGTCGTCCACGGCTTCTCTTTCGACTCACACTGCTTATATGTATACAACTTTTTAACCACTATTCTCTCGTCCATTCGTTCCATATGTCCAAACAATCTCATAGATCATTTTTTGATTTTACATATGATGCAATCATCTGCCTTACATTTCTTTCTTATATCATCATTCAGTATTCATCATATATTGTTTTCCCGCATATTCTTCTCAGTGATCTCATTTCTACGGCATTTATCCTACTTTCATCATTATTTTGCCAGCTCCAATCTTCATTTTCATTCATAAGGGTTGGCACTAAAACTCCAATATAAACTGCCAATCTCAAATGATAATGATAATATCAAGAGTGCCTTACGGATTCGTCTCCCTTGACTTCTTCGCTGCCTTTGCTGCGTCCGGCTTCCAAATGACCGAGGAAAGAGCTCAGCGAGAAGTTGTGCACCTCTGATTCCAGCCACTGGTCATCCTTCAGCAACCTTGAAGGGCTCATGGACATGGACTCTGCCGGAAGTAATCCTGAAACAAATGTAAATAAACAAATAAAATATAAATTCATAATTAACTAACGGGCAGAGAGGATGGACTGCCATACAGCTCGGTCCTGGCGTACCTCTCCTGATTCCTCTATATTCATACATCTTAACATGCACGCTCGTCGATTTTTCTGACTTCGAATGTGACCACCGATTAGTACTTGATTAATTTGGCCATGCCATGCTTTCTTTGGTCTTCCGCGGCTTCTCTTTCCACTCACACTGCTTTTATACAACATTTTAACCATTCTACTCTCATCCATTCGTTCCATATATCCAAACCATCTCATAATATAAATTCATAAATGATTATCACAATCTTAGCCAAAATAAGTTTTTAACTTGTTAACTGAGTAATTTTGTTTCGCAAAATCTGATGACATCTGCTCCATATACAATCGCAAATGTTTTTGGTTTCCACAGTCGCACTATTGTCTTTACGGAATTCATACAGTAAACAATGACGTAAATGCACTTTATTGGCTGAATTTTGGAAAAATAAAAGGGCTCTTCACTGTACCCTGGCCGGCTCAAAACTGAATAGAAAGTAGAAGGGAAGCATTCTTTATACAATAGAATAATTTTAAAACTGATTTTATTAATTAGTTCCGAGATTATTTTTTTCACTGGAATCATACAAAAATGTCAAAACTTTTGCATCGAGCCAATATATGTTCTAGACTAATCTAGACGTTTCATTATACAGTGAAACCCCTATTTTACGTTTTTTAAGGAAAAATGTAAATGGGGGGTATTGAAAAAAAACAACATTCATTTTTTTTTTTAAATCTCGTAGATTAGTTTGTGAAACGCTTGAACCAAACCTAAACGGGTGTAGAAAGGAAGAAAATATTGTAATTAACTTAACGAATAAAACAAAACAAAAAATGTAAAAACTGTAAATTATGATTGTGAATAATGTCAAAAAGAATGATGCGTTACAAATCGACCAATCACCACATTGAGCACCGTATGCGGACCAATCACAACAATGTCGCTCGTCAACCGATCACGGCCGAAGTAATGTGTCTACAATGCCGACTCGTTGTCAAGGGCGTGTCACTCACATATTTTGAATATTTTCAGCGTAAATTGCGGGAAAAAAAAATGTTAAAGTTGGTAAAAAATGTACTAAAATATATCGGGACCGAAATAATTAAACGTTAAATACGGGGACGTAAAATCCGGGTTTCACTGTAATTTATGGGAGTATCAATAAGTAAGACATTTGACAATGCTCTAGCAATGGATAACATGTCACTCTCTTAATATGTTTTCCTTTATATTACCCATTAGCATACCTGACACCTGAATCAGGTGACCTGTTTTAATGCAAAGTAGGAACAAATAAAATTTAACAGATATTGATGGGTTTAAATAAGTTATACCTTCCTATATGATATTGGTATATACCTGAGAAATTATCATGCTTCTCTGCATTGCCAATGTTCTCCATCTTGATGGGTATACCGAGAGAGTTGTCATCCCCGATATTGGAGGGGAGGGAAATGTCCAGGAGATTGGCGAGATTAGGCGTAACGTCTTTGGGCTCGTCCTTGCAGACCGGACCCTCCCAGCGTGATTTTGCCTCAGATGTGGAGGGGTAAGCGATTGTTGTGAGCACCTAAAAACGATAAAACATTGCAATACAAGTTTATTCAACATTTTAACCAACTATTTCACGATTTTTAAGATTATAACAAAAACAAATATTTTAGTTGTTTATTTCAAAATAGAATATGGAAAAAATATTTTTAAAATATAAACTAACTAACTCACTAACTAACCATCACACCGTCTCGCCGAAGGGGTAGGCAGAAAGAATGGACTAGCACACTTTTCTTTCCTGACATATTTCTCTTGCTTCATCAACATTCATACATCGTGTCATGCACGCGCGTCGATTTCTCTGACTCCTCACATGGCCGACATTCAATATTTGATTTATTTGATCGTGCCACTTTTCCTCGTTCTTCCTCTATTTCTGGTTCCATTTACATCGTTAACATATAATTTTTTTATAACATTCTTTCTTCATTCATTCTTTCCATATGTCCAAACCATCTTAATAATCCTTTCATTCAAATTTAATTGTATCTCAATAGAGACGAAGACGCCAGAATGAAGACGAAGACGAAGAAAGACGAAGACGCCAGACGAAGAATTCAGAATTTCGTATACAAGTATAAGTATACATTCACAAAAAATATTTGTAATTATTCTGGTCAACTATTTGGCAATTAGAATGGAATAATACTCCTGGCGACTTCTAAAAAACAACGCGTTTATGGGCTACAGCCTTCGCATTGTGTTAATAAGGTAGTTTGCTAAATGCTGAAAATCATTCTCCATAGATGGCGTTAGTGGGTCGGTTGTATAAGTTAATCTTGAATGTATTCACAAGTGCAACCAAATCTACATAGATGGATAATTGAAACTGACACGTGAAGATAGGTATGGATTTTGAAGTATATATACATCTTCCAAAAATTTGTCATGCATGATCATAACAAAGGTGGAATGGGGAATGTTGTAATTACATAAAGCGTGCGCTTAACCCAACCAATGACAGGTCATAAGTCCTGTAAACACCTTGATCATCCATATTCAGTTTGCGTCTTCGTCTCTATTGAGATACAATTAAATTTGAATTGACCACCCTTTGGTGAAAATCCAGAATTTCGTATACAAGTTTAAGTATACATTCACAAAAAATAATCCTTTCATTATTTTGTTCATAACACCATCATTCGCACCGCAATCACTTCTTATATTTCTTATATTAAATATGTAATTAGTTTATTTACATACCTATATCGATAAAAATGCATTTGTACCAAGTTTACTAAAAAGCTAAATTTGATAATATTTTACAATTTATTTTATTATTACATGCATTAAATGATTGACCATGATATAAATACAGTACACTCCCGATTCTCTGGGATCGGGTTAACCGGGAAGCGAATTATCCGGGACACTTGAGTCATTAAAAAAATATTTATAAAAACAAAAATATTTCACAATACTTCTTATAATGCAAACAAAAACTTAAATCTGTCACAATGACATTGGGCGTTTAGTTCACATTTGCGCCACCGCCAACATACGTTTGTGGCTCTATAGTCGGGTCATAAAGTTTCGAGTTTGCAATAAAGCACCCGCAGCCTAGTTCATACTCATAAAACATTCTTGTTAATTTTATTTTACTGTGAAAAAGTGTCTATAATAATGGATAAACACAAACGAGTCGTACTTTCAATTGAACAAAAACTCGAAATAATTCAGAAGTTTGAAAATGGTTCAAATGTTAAATATTTATTGAATCAATATAATGTTGGTGAAAAAAAAGTGTGTCGCTGTCAACGCGTGTGTATTACTAAGTAGGTATACATAAGCGCATATAGCGCAGTTTTATATTTCTCTTTGTTTACATTTTTTTCATGTTTTCGGATCAACCAGGATATTGATTATATGGGATTTTTTTTCACCATCCATCCCGGAAAATTGGGAGTGTACTGTACTCATCTGGCAATGCAGCCATTTTTTATATATTTAAAAACTCAAAATGTGTCTAAAAAACTGGCAGTAATTGAAGGAGGTCAACCGTCAACAAAAAGCCAAAATAAAATAGATTTTTTTTTAAACAAGCGGCACTAGCGATGGCTTGTTTACCTTAATAAGTAGATGGGAATATAGAGTGTAGCATGCAACAAAAATATGTATGAAATTCTTATATGTTCTATACAAATATAATATTAGTAAAGTTTTTGGTTTGTAGCAAATTTGCTACACCACGCAATATTTGAATCTGGTCTGAATCTGAAAATGTTCTTATTTTCAATCTTTGCCATGAAAAGTGTTAAATTAACCAAGTAAAAATCTAACCTGATTACTGCAGTAGCCTTCAGATTTCACCGAGTTTCCGCTTACACTACCCTTGGAGATGTCCGCACTGTCCGCTTGGTTGGAAAGTCCTTCTATTTTCATAAAACTTGTCTGTGGTCTGTTAGGAACAAAAGTAAATAAATCAAGGAATTAATGTATTGTTTTGAATTCTTATATTTAAAACGAAATTACAAAATGTTTTATTATGCCTATTATTAATTAAGTCAAGTGACTGGATTTCCCAAAAAAACATCTGGCTGACATCTTTCAATTTTAGTTGTTCTGTCATATCATTCGGTTTTCGACTTGATTTGTTACGCTTTTTCTTTTTGACATTCGCGATCGTTGTTTACATACACTTTTTACCTTTTATGTTTTATTTTATTCTTTAAATTTATTCATTTTCTCCCATTTTACATCCTCATTATTAAGTAATGTCTCAATGAAGAAAAGCTTTGTCAGTGCGAGAAAAGGAACATTTTCGTAAAAGTAGATAAACACGTTGGTTCACGCGTTTCACTAGCGTGTCATTTATCATAAACTAATCTGCATGATTTTTTAAACAAAAAATAAAATTTTAAATGCGTTTCTTTTAATACCCCCATATTGGCATTTCCCTCCATTTAAGTATTTTTTTCAGCCCCTTAAAAAACGTAAAATAGGGGTTTCACTGTATTATATACACGGCCTATATTAAGATATAGAAATCAAACTAATGTTGAAGGCAATCACATTTTATCGTTTTGCACTTCATTACCACGTGATATTTTCAAGAGAAATACCTAATATATAGATATCTCGCTTGCACTAATGCATGTAAGCGCTCGAATTAACACCTGATTCTTTCTATTACATCTATATTAATGCCTCATTTGAATTATTAGAAATCATAAGTACAGTTTGATGAAAAACATAACTAATTATGAAATATGCGATATTTCGATTTAACAGTAGAATTTACTATGAAAAGTAAATTTTTGGTCCGAGCAAATTATGAAAATTTCGAATTACGAAATATCATTGTTCGAATTCATGGACTTTTACTGTACATGGTTTACTGCCCTGACAAGAAAAGTTTTACCCATAATTATGGTTAGTTTTATTCCTTAACACATTGTATGCCAGAGTTTTATAACACCTGCAAAACTTAACTAACTAACCATCACCTCGTCTCCCCGAAGGGGTAGACAGAAAGAATGGATCACCACACTGATCATTCCTGAAATATTTCTTTCACTTCCGCAACATTCATATATCAAATCTGCACGCAGTTGATTGATTTGATTGTGCCATGTTTTCCTTTACATTGATAACATCTACTTTTTTGTCATTCATTATTCATGTTGTTTTATCTTATCTTTGTAACACCGTTTTGTGTCCAAATGAGTCGCCTAAATGTTTTTCGTTTGTACTGTCTCATTTGTATATCATGTATAAATAAATAAATAAATTATTAGTTATTATATGCAGCAGCGAATGCGTTAAGGACCCTTTCATTATTTTGATTGTAACACTTTCTTTCGCGCTGCATTTATTATTTTATATTTGCATTTGACACTATCATATATAGATTTACAACAGAGATCTCATTTATTCTACTTTCATTCTAATTTTACCAGTTCCATGATTCACTTACACAAGAGTCATTTGTTTTTTAACTGTTATTTTTCATCAATGTTTGGGTAATTTCTAAACCTGCATCAACCCATACCCGTGTTTGAAATAACATAAAAAGCAGTTTTCAAAAATGAATCCAGACCTATCGACACTCCTAGACGGCATCGAAACTGGACGTGGCCGAATGGCAGGCATGACCCTGAGCAGGGGGGCGGGAGCAACGGGGGTGTGGCGTGATGAGGCAGTGGAGACCACGGTTATCACCGGGGGCAGCCCTCCGCGGGGTGCTATAGCCAATGGCCGTTGGGGTGAAGAAACAACCTTGGCAGGGCGGCTGACGCGGTTATGTCTCCTCCACTTGGGCAGCTTGTCCAACTGCAATTTTGTTTAATTGATAAAAATATTACATTTTAAAATAAGAGATGACGGATACCTCAACTCTCTTTTGATTGATCAGGGGATATTTTGAGAACTAGATTTTAACTACCGGTCGCCAGAACCACCCTGCCTCTGGTGACACCGGTGGAAAGGGCAATTAGTTATATTAAAATTAGTCATCTGAACGCAGTCCCCTCGGAGATCAACATCTTTCATATTAGTGAAAGTACGTTCAGAAGACAAATACTCATGACTTTCGAGAATATCTTGCCTTCCGAGTGTCAAACCATCTCTTATGCGTTCCTGGTATTATATTGCACATACATATTAAATTTTACCTGTTCGCAATAGATGCCTTAAACCTTAATTTTGTAATGTGTATTGATGAAATAAACTGATTTGATTTGAATATTGTTTGTGATGTCTGTTGAGAAAATAAACTTATTTGATTTGAATATACAATTTATTTTCTGAAAAGAAAAATGTTTGATGTTTTCAAAATGATGAAGATATAACATGATGAGAAAACTCAAAGGTAAAAAAAATAGTGTTTCAATTCATAAAATAATCACAATGGCTTAATTTTAACGTGGTTAAATATTTTATTTCATAAATAATTGTAGGTACAAAATAAAGAAGTTTTTTTTTTCCAAACATTAGATAATAAAACAGAGAGAGAACAGACCACATAATTTTTATTAAACCTATTGGAAAAATAAAATTTAACATATTATATTTGTGAAAGTTTTGAGGCAAAAATCATTTATATATTTTTTTTGATTCAATCCTAGGGATTTGTTTGCACCAAAGTGTGACAATTTTGCTGGTTCGTGGAATGCCACTTGGGCCTTAATGAGGTAGTTTCCCGTTGCTTTCTGCATAAGTAAACTTTGATTTTTAATTTTATTACATATAGGACACAAAATGGTTATTTTCAACTCGTTTCAACATTTATTGAACAATTTCAAATACAAAAAAACTAATATTAATCTCACCTCTAGATCGGCCACAGTCTTGATAGCATTCAGTTGCATCGCGGGGCGTATAGCCACCTCGGGGCGGAAAGAAGGGGAACGGAACAAGTGGTCTGTGCCCGCTCCGCACACTGCTCCCGTCGAGGAGAAGCTGGCCGTGGAAGAATGGGAGGACGAGGATATGGTCACGTCTGATGCCAACGGTGCGGGGGACTTCTGTACTACCTGGAAACATTTAAAATAAGATTAAAAAATGTAAATGGAACCAGAAATAGAGGAAGACCGAGGAAAACGTGGCACGATCAAATAAATCAAATATTGAATGTCGGCCATGTGAGGAGTCAGAGAAGTCGACGCACTTGCATGACACGATGTATGAATGTTGAGGAAGCGAGAGAAATATGTCAGGATAGAAAAGTGTGGCAGTCCATTCTTTCTGCCTACCCCTTCGGAGAGACGGCGTGATGGTTAGTTATTATTATTATTTTTTAAATGTATTAAGCCCACAATCATTAGCTTTAAAAATATCTGGAACATTTGGATGAATTTGTATATTTAGGAAGTATGTTTACAAAAGATGGGCGAGTGGAGAGGGATATTGTAAGAAGGGTTGGGGCAGGCAATAAAGTGAATGGTGCACTTAAACTTGTCATTGCAAACAAAACCCTATCCAAAAAAACTAAGATGGCAGTGCACAATGATGTCCTTATACCGACTCTTATGTATGAAGTGAAGCATGGAACTGGAAAAAGAAAGATAAAAAGTAGAATATAAATGCATTAGAAATTAGATCTCTTAGTCGAATGTATGGAAATCTATAAATGGTTGAGTGTAAAATGCAAATATAAGAAATGAATGCAGTGCGAATGTAAGTGTTGTGAATAAAATAATGAAAGGTTCGTTGAGATGGTTTAGACACGTGGAAAGAATGAATGAAGAAAGAGTGTTCAAAAAAGTATATGTTAGCGATGTAAACGGATCAACAATTAGAGGAAGATCGAAGAAAACACAGCACATCACATCAAATCAATCAAATGTTGTTGACCATGTGAGGAGTCGGAGAAATCGACGTGCGTGCATGGCATGATGTCAGAATGATGACGGTCGATTCTTTCAGCCTAGTTAGATAGTTTTTAATCTACAAGGGAACTTACATCTTCTTTAACCATCGGATTCCTCTTGATGCGAGATCCGCTGCAGAAGTGTCCGCAGGAGCATCCGACCCTCTTCCTCCGATCGTGCATCTTGGCTATGGAGAGCAGCTTCTTGAGCCGCCCGCTGATGATCACCGAGCGCTCCCTCTCGGGCACCTTCTCGGGCCTACCCTCAGCAGCCGGCACCACCCCGCCCCCAGGATGCGGGAAGTTCACAATCTTGGAGATGATGGGGAAGCCGCTCCCGGTGGGCGGGTCTTCCAACACATGCTGAGGGAATCGATGATCCGGAGAAAGCATTTCTACAAAATAATTATACAAAGGAAATGAAAAAATATCAAGATGTAGAAACAATATGAACCTTTTGATGGAAAACTTCATATAAATGGAGATATTATTCGTATAAGTTTCAATTAAATCAAGTGACAACTATTGAACATGATAAACAATTCATAGATATATATTGAGTTTTTCGGAAAGTACGGTCCGTTTTTTTGTAAGAAAATCGCATTTATTAAAAGGTAAAATAAAAAATACATCCATCAAAATACGAGGATTGTCCGTAAAATAAGTTTCCCTATTTGCCACGGGCACGCGGATCGCTGTTACGTGCGATCCGACATCACTGGTTCGTAGCTTGGTCTTCCCCCTCCACATCCCCACTTATTCGAACTCGCTGCGACGCTCAGTGTCGGTTTGGCAGCCGTAAAGAATGGAGCTCCCGATTGCATCGCCCGGGAGGTGTGAAGTACGCTTCGTGATTCGTTTTTTGTGTGCCAAAGGCCATTCGGCGACGGAAATTCATTCTCAACTGACAGAAGTGTATGGAGAAACCTGCATGAGTGTTCAAATGGTTCGAAAGTGGTGCGAATAATTCAAAGAAGGGCACACAGACGTCCATGACGAACAGCGGTCTGAGCGGCCATCGGTCAGTGACGAAACGATTGCGAAAATGGAAGCGGCAATGCTAGCAGATCGAAGACTGACGGTTCGGGAGCTTAGCGAGATGATCCCAGATGTCAACAAGACAACTATAGACAAGATCCTAACAGAACATTTAGGTTATTCAAAGGTTTGTGCAAGGTGATATCAGTGAAGAGATTGGAAAAAGGATATATGCAGCAAATCGAAGTTACTTTGGCCTCATTAAACACATGTGATTGAAATACTAACCTCTTTTCTCGTCATCGTTTGAATCTTGACTTGTCTGGTGGGTTGGCGAGAGAAGTATGCCTGCAGCACAGGGAGTCCTCTCTGGCGTCTCCTCTTCCATATGCTGCTGTTGCTGCTGCTGCTGCTGATGCTGGCCGGCTGCCATCTTCATCTGCTGCACGGCCGAAGGAGGGATAGGGGGCGTGGCCTCAGCCCACCAATAATGCAGCTCCAGTTTGGATTCGCTGCCAAACTAGAATTTCAAGAAGACTCAAGATAGCACAAACCTACACCAAATTAATTATTAAAAGGCGGCCACATTCGAGGTCGGAAAATCGAGGAAGCTCGAGATGTATGTCAAGACAGAGCAGTGTGTCAGTCCATCCTCTCTGCCTACTCCTCTAGAGAAATAGAGTAACAGTTAGTTAATTACTTCAAACACTTTTTTTTACCACTTTTGAAATATTTTTTTTCAATAAGTTTCCAAGACGTCTTCTTCAACCTTCATCAACGGGAGAATGACATAATATTCATTTTCTTTTTATATCGAACGTTGTGTCGTTCTCCCCATGACGATTGAAGAGCTTTGAAAAGAGTTGAGAAAAATAAATTAAAATAGATCCGTAGAACCTGCAGTATTGATGATAGGGCAGATAGAGAAGACGATTTTGGAGGGACTACGTCCAGAAGACGGACCCAGCGAGGATTTCCAAGATCGTGATCACGCACGAGACTCCAGAGGGCCGTCAATCACCAGGACGACCACGAAGGAGATGGAGGGAATTCATTTCATTTCATTTTTTTTTCATTTCATTTATTTTGATAATAATCACAAACATTACAGACATACAATTCCAAATCGTTTGCAATTACATTATAAACAGAGAAGCATTAAAAAAAATTAAAATTAAGCTTAAGAGTAAGAAAAAATCATAACATTGATATTGCATCCCTGAGGCAACTCACACTATCACGAAATATGTCGACCTCCGAGGCGATCCGATTAAGCAATAAGATTGCCCTACCCACAGGCATTACCATTGGCAGGTTGGTTCTGCAGCGTGGCAAATAAAACAATCTGTGCTGTCTTTGACGAAGGTAATTATCAGGGACAAATAGACCTACATCACTCAGGACATCCGAGTTCTGTATACGGCCGCCAATCAGCTGAAAGAAGTGAACTCCCAAGTGAATGTTCCTCCTTCTCTCCAATGATTGGTAGCTTAGCATACCTAGCAAGAATTCAGTCGGAAAGAGCCACGGGTAATAACCGCGCTCCCTGAGGTAAAGAAAGCGCAGAAATTTTTTCCGCACTCGCTCCACCATCAGAGAATATCGGATCCCAGGCGGTGACCAAATAACGGAACTATATTCCATTATTCCATTCATTAAAGGACCAATATTGATATCCGGTCAATCCACACAGCAGAGTGGCTGCGCATGACTCACCATAAGATACATGTCTCCGATGGTGAGGTCCCCCGCATCGTACACGCTCCAGCCCTTCTTGATCTGCTGCAGGACAAAATCCCGGTTCCAACTGCGCCCCAGGAGACTGGACACCCGCGGGGGTTCTTCGGGACTATCCGTGATGGAAGGCACTGGTTTCTCTTTCTTGGAACGGTCTCGTAACTTCACCTGAAGGATCACAATCATTATTTTCAAAATCAAATCAAATCATTATAGACATTACAAACATATTTATAGTTTAAGGCATATATTTGAGAACAAGTAAGATTCCAGGAACTTATTTACATAAACGGGGAAAAGGCGAACAATTTGTTTATTTTTACTAAGTCTGGAACATAAAATGCAACTTATTTGTGTGGACTAGTATCTTTGATATGGGCAGAAAATACTGTTACATTATACAAAATTATGTAGAACTTACCTTTGAAATTAAAGATGGTATGTTCTTTTCATCAGTTGGATCGATAATAGGCTTGGCCGGCACATCGCTTTCGCCGTCGGTATCATTATTGTCTTTATCTTCGTCTTCCATTTCAGACAAGAAATCCTTATCCTCCTCGAACGACATGCCGTTTGACAAACTGCTCTTGACTTCCGAGCTGGCGAAGGAAACCATGTCCATTCCATCGTTGGCGGTCTCGTCTATGTCCAGGACCTCTTTCATGTAAACACCGCAGTTGTCGTTATCTGGCTTGTTGATCTTAGTCGGATTGTTGTCACCGCTGTCCTTTCTCTGACGCTTTTTGAATCTGCTCCCCCCACCCTTGAATCCCACATCACCTAAAAAAAAAAAAATCATAGAAAAAAGAAAAAAATTATAAATTATAATCCAGTAGTGTTTTTTTTTTTAACTAAATATAATTTTAAAAAATTCAATCACTTTAATTTTTTTGTTAGAGAAAAAACATACCTTCTGTAAAGATTCTGGCCTAAAAATGCTTCATAAAAATTCCCCGGGTACAAAATTAGACAACTTAGAAGCACTTGAAATTAAGAAATCCCTTAATAATAATTTTCCCATAATAAATAATCAGACTAATCTTTCCCATAGCCCCATTTTAGCCATGTTCCCCATTTTAAATAATCCCTTAAAATTAAACTTCCCTATCTGCCACTAGATTATTAATTATAAAGTCTCGATTGTTATTTCCCTAATGCTCATGACTCCCTGTTCTACCATACTAATTGACCTCGTGCACATTTACGCTTAACCCTCTCCCTCTCCCCCTCATATATTTTATATATAGTGTTGTTCTCTGATTTTATATTTAGTGTCTTTTGTAGTGGCGATGAGGTTCGCAACCCATCACACCGCATCTCCCGCGGGGCGAAAAGAGAAGGATGGAGTGCCGCATCAGTAAAAGTGTGACAGTCCATTCTTTCTGCCTACCCTTTCGGGGAGACGGCGTGATGGTTAGTTAGTTAGTTAGTCTTTTGTAACCCTGACAAAGCTCCGGCAGGAGTGAAACCGGTTGGTTATTAACAAAAAATTAATATAATTTTTTGATGAATACAAATGTTAATCAATTTTATTTTGTTTAACATTGGCAGAACGCAAGAGTAAGGCCTCTCAGCCTCTTAAGAAGTAAAAGTTGGTTGTATGATGCATCATTCTCTTCAGGTCATTACATAACACTTCAAATCCGTTGCGTTGGTTCGGACATATGGAACGCATGGATGGAGAAAGAATGGTTAAGAAAGTATACGTTAATGATGTAAATGGGGTACGAAGTCGAGGCAGACCGAGGAAAACATGGCATGACCAAATTAATCAAATTTTAAAGGTTGGTCATGTTAGAAGTCGGAGGAATCGACGTGCGTGTATGACTCATTGTATGAATGTGGAGGAAGCTAGAGAAGTTTGCCAGGATAGAGGAGTGTGGCGGTCCATTCTCTCTGCCTACCCCTGCGGAGAAACGGCGTGATGGTTTGTTTGTTTGTTCAAATCCGTTGATCACATTTTTTGGAGTAACCTTTTTTTTTTTTATACGATTTAATTTGGGAGTATCGTGAGAGGACTCTCATTACTGATACCCCACTATTTATGACATGACTTTTTTATACATTATTATGAACAGGAAATATACCTATTGTAGAAACTTATACATAGAATTACTTAAAACTAACTAAACTAAATAATCGAGCAAATAACAAATTACGGCAAGTAAAAATTACAATTAAATTTAAGTTTTTTAAAAGTTAAATATAAATTACTATGATAATACATGTGTAATATTTACTACACAGATAATAAATGGAGAGTGAAATGAAGAAATATATAAATTCTAGTTAAACCTAGTTAGTTAGTTAGAAGAACGACAATTGAATCAGTACAAGCAAATTTAAAATGTTCTTACTTTGTAATCCATTACCACCATTCACCAAGTTGTTGCCTATCCGCTCTTGATATGCTGCGAGGCAGATTCTCTGACTCGTGACGTGCTCGTTGATATTAATCGTCGGGAAATTCAAATCCACTCCAGGCTTGGGTCCGACGTGAAGAACGAGATTGTTTTTCGTCCCATAAACCACCTTCCATTTCTTCTCAGTCTCGCTAGCTTGACTTTCGTCCAGCTCCAACCATTTTTGGAAATTCTTACCGATGACGTCGTTTAATTTTTGGTTTGCCGTGCCGTCTGCCTGACTAGCGGCAGCGCTTTTAGCATCATCCGGCTTAATCCCGTCGATCGGGACAGTCTTTGTCGCATTATCTGCGTCTTCTTCATTCGTAAGAACTTTTTTCTCCGTTGAATCATCAGTTTTCGGCGCTGGATCAGTGGTACCGTTTGTTTTTGGTTCTTTTTTCAAATCATTACTCTCCGGGGTAGCGTTTGGTTTACTTAATTTGGAGAGTTCTTGTATTCCTTCGCGCATGTTTTTAGGTAAGTTCGGCATATTCTGTAATTTCAGACTCAATGGACTGTGCTGGACGTTGACCGACGGATTTAACAGCATTTGAATTTGCTGGTTCAGAGAATTAAATGATTCAAATGACTTCTTCCGGTGTGATGATGAAAATATGTCTCTCTGAACGCAGAGTTAAGAAAAATAATAGCACATGACAAAATAAAAGTACCTATGAAATAAATATATAAGAGGTTGTCCATCAGACACCCAAAACTGTTTTAGGACGCAGTGGCACCCTTATATTATTTTATAAATTACAATTTATTGGTAAAATTAATCATAATTTATAAGACATGCGTGCGATCATGACATATGCTGTAGAGACGTGGGCAGACACAGTATGAACCTAAGGGCTTCTAAGAACATCTGTAATGAAGGTCCAATGAAAAAAGGAGATATAATTTCTATGCCACAGGTCCTCAGATCTATTAAAAGAAAATAAGACAAAGATATACATTCTTCATGACAGAATTTCAAATGCTGATATTTGAAAGGAATGCAGAGCGGAAGAAGGTATTGTGAATAAAATTATGAAAGGATCGCTCCGTTGGTTCGGACATATGGAGCGCATGGATGGAGAAAGAATGACGTTAACTATTTAAATGGAATACGGAGTCAAGGTTGACGGAGGAAAACATGGCATAACCAAATCGATTAATTTTTAAAGGTTGGTCATGTAAGAAGTCGGAGGAATCATCATGCGTGTATGACTTGTTGTATGAATGTGGAGGAAGCTAGAGAAGTGTGTCAGGATAGAATAGTGTGACGGTACATTCTCTCTGCCTACCCCTGCGAGAAACGGCGTGATGGTTTTTTGTTGTTGTTGTACTATACCAAGATGTAAGGATATCAAAGAGTGATAAAGGATACGAGATCATGCGAGTAGTTCCTCCACCGCCTCTGCAGGAGCACCAAGAGGGCCAGCAGACGCAGGGAGGGCGTGGCGGGCGCCAGCGCACGTGGGTTGTGCGCCGCGCCCTGCACGCGTGCCCATGCCTCCGAGTCCCGCGGGCACAGGGACACCACCACGCGCGCCGGTAGCCGGAGCTGCTCGTCCCACTCTGTAAGTTAAAATGTTGTCATTAATGGTAATCCCAATGATAAGTATCCTAGTTTCAAATGTACTATTGCTATCATCTTCCTCATTGTCATAATTTTAATTGTCATCTTGCAAGGGGAGGGCACGACATAGGACTTCGGGATGTGATTTTGCAGGATCGCAGTACCCCCTAAGAGTTCCATAGTCAAATTAGGAAAATGCAATTAGCCAACCTATTTATAGAGAAAAAGTATTTTTGCCGTTAGCCAAAAAAAACATTACGCAGGATTTGAACCGGAGCCAAGCCAGCCAGCGAAATAGAGAAGACAAGCTATCTGCTTAGCCACCTAACTATTGATACTAGTTTATTGTTTCTTGAACAATGATGTAAAACTCCATATTAAATGATTAATACGAATTAAAACGTCAGTTTTCTCGAAGTTTTATTATACTTTATGGGAATGACATGTTTCGCCCTTCTAAGGCATTATCAAATGTGACGAAACTTCAACTCGTTGCAGTTTATATACATGCAGTTTAAAACTGACGTTTTCATTCGTATTCATTATTAATAATTGATACTAGTGTCGAAATTTCTAATATATAATACAAGCAAAAGTGAAAAGTTTAAAGACTTTTTTCTAAAAATTGACTAGGTATTGCACTTTCTTACTTTGACTATAGATGACTCTTTTGGGGTACTACAATCCTGCAAAATCCCATTTCGAAGTCAATTTCTTATGTCTTGCCCTCGCCTTGTTAGTCAACATCGTTGCAGTATTCATCATCGGTCAATATTGTCAAAGTGTTCATTGTGAAATTTATTACTGAATGTGATTGCCATCACTACTGTCATCCTTATCATTGCCATCATCGTAATCACCAACGTCATTATCGTCACCATCATCACTACCGTCAACATTATCATCTTCATTATCACTGTCATCATCACCGTCGTTATCACTGTCATTGTTGTTGTTATAATCATCATCATCGTTGTCATCGTTGTCAGTACCGTCGAAATCATCGTCGACATTTGTATTTATGTTTACATTTAAAACTGCAAACCAATTTGTTATTAATTATTTAAACCCATTATTTCATCATGATCATCAACATCCCTCCCAGACAGATCACTCAATATGTCCCCACCCACCTTCGAGCTGGTTGAGCCTGCGCAGGGCGCGGCAGACAGGCGTGCGCACGCGGAAGGTGCGCCCCCGCTCACGCACGGTGACGGAGCCCTTGGCCACAAGCTCGGGCAGGCGACCAGCACCCACCGTGCGCGAGGCGGCCACTATCTCCAGCCGCTTGCGCATCTCGCCGTAGTTGATCAGCGCGTACAGCTCCTGGACCACCTTCTTTACGTCTGGAATGGAGGGCGTGTTTAGATGACATTAAAAAAATCATAGATAATGTAAAAATATATACTGTATCCTTCTTGTACCGATGCCGTCTAGCTAGTACACATTGTTTCTAATATCTTTCCAACATGCAGACCCAACCGTGTGCGTGTTACGATTTATGAACATAAATCAAATCAAATCAGTTTATTAACTCAAAATATATTACAAACAGCAAAATGTTTAAGGCATCTATTGAGTACAGGTAAAATATTATAAAAATACAACATAATACCAGGAACGCATTAGAGATGGTTCGACATTAGGAAGACAAGATACTTTCTAAAGTCGAGTATTTGTCCCCTGAACGTACCTTCACTAATATGAAAGACGTCGATCTCTGACTAGACCGCGTTCAGCTGACTAATTGTTCTTCCCACCGGTGTCACCAGAGGCAGATTGGTTCTGGTGGCCGGTAAGTAAAACAATCTGTTCTGTCGCTGTCGGAGATATCAAAAAGACAAAAAGACCAACACCCTCTAGCACGGCCGAGTTCTCGAAATATCCTCTGACTAATTTAAAGAAATGGGTAATGAGATGCCCATCTCATTGAAGCTGTAAAGAATTGGTTCCGAGCATTCTCAAAAGAAATGTCATGGGATAGAGCCACGGATAACTACCATACTCCCTCATGTAGAGATACCTCAGAATTTTTTTCTGAACCCTCTCCAGCATAATGGAATATCTCGCCTCGTGAGGACTCCATATCACAGAACCACTTTCGAGAATTGCATATGACTCTGAGCACATTGGGACCTCTGAAAACTCTTCCGGTCCGGACGATGAAGCCCAACATCCTCAGTGCAATGTTACAAATCCTCTTGATATGTGCACGAAAAATCAGCCTACTCTCATAGATGATTCCGAGATCCCTCATCGTAGATACTCATAGTTAGTTGCTGGTTGTTCATTGTTTATCTATGATATACAGTACTCAATGCTCTAGTAAAAGAATAAATGTAGAGGAATCTCGGGTAGTATGGCACTCCATCCTCTCTGCCTACCCCTCCAGTGAAACAGGGTAATGGTTAGTTATTTACTTATTATTTTGTTGAATCGCTTTTTACATTATTACAGAGCGCGCCAAATCGATTTAAAGGGTATAGCTATCATATTGATTCTCGTGACATATGATATGTAGCTAATCTATCGCCATTTTATTTATTTTAACGGATGTCGACAAGGATTAATAAATTGAAATAAAAAAAGGGCACTCACTATCAGTAAACTTGATGTGCTTCGACACTTTGTTCCACGTCCTGTAATAGAACTCCGCCACTTGCCGCTTGGTCTTGGTCGTTGTGTCGTTCACCGCCTTCTTCTTCATCTTGTTGCATATGTAGGACGTGATGGAGTCAAAGTCCTTCCCGTGCTCGTTGAGCCCCTCGAAGAAGAGGTTCTTTTCCGTTGCGGACCACAGCGCCTTAGGCATGCGCCGCTTGGCGCTCTTCAGAGGCAGTATCTTCGACGTCGACGTGATCACCGTATACTCCTTCTCCGGCTTGTCAACTTCTAGCTTCACGGAATCTGACAACAAATTAAATCAAATTTAAGTATGGAAGCGAAGCATGGATCTGGCAGAAGGAGGATAAAAGCAGAATAAATGCAGGAGAGATGAGATCCCTTGGACGTATGTGTGGTAAAATCATGCATGACAGAATTTCAAATGCTTATATCAGGAAGGAATGCATTATGAACAAAATTATGAAAAGATCACTGCGTTGGTTTGTACATATGGAACGCACGGATGAAGAAATAATGGTTAAGGAAATGTATGTTAAATGTAACAGCAACATAATCAACGGTTGTGGCGAATTTAACCAAACAGAGCCACAGCAATGCGTGGCTGCGGACAACTAGTATATAAATAAAAGTGTGCCGACCAATGGACTGCACCTTCGGCGAAACAGCGTGAAGGTAAATTACTTGGTTTGTTATTTATTTTATTATGATAGTAAATGAGATAACCTTTCCGCTCGCGCTGGTCCGAAGAGTCCAGCCTGAGCTTCTTGATGACGCGGGCGCTGGTGCGAACGGCGGGGCCGCCCGCCTCCCCGCCCGCGTGGGCGCCGCCGTACGTAGTCAGCGACCCCAGCAGCTCCTCGGGGGCGGAGTCGCACGGCTCCGGCTTCGCGGCGTTCATCTGCAACAAGAGAAACATTACAAATTTAAAATTCAAATAATTCCGACGCGTTTAACCCTCCCTTCTCTGTGATGGGTATCTTTTACACGTTGCTTCTAATAACCATCAATATCTCTATAAATATAATAAATACAAGGTTAAGATTTTAGGTATTCCTCCATAATATATTTACGCATTGATTAAAAAAATATATTATCTCCCTCCCACCTGTGCCTCCTGCTGTGCAATATGTTCTTTCGAATTTCTATTTCTTTCTAACATATGTTATTTATGTATCAACGGTGTATTTTCTTTTGCTGCTGTATTGCTATGTGTGTACGGCGGGACATCGAGGGAGAGTCGCGTAGCTTAAATTTGGTCTGGGTCCCCCTTGGTTGCAAATATACATATATTATTTTTTTAACGTAAGTCTCACATGGACGGGGGACGGGCCTAGGGAGTGCACGAGTGAAGCTGACGAAAGGCGCCGCTGCGCCTTTAACAGCTTCGGGTAAGCGGAGGGAGCCCTCTATGGCTCTGCCATAAAAAAAGCTACCTTTCATTTATCTTTAGAATCAATAGCTAAAAAAGTTGTATACAGTAATTGGGTCCAAATAACCTGCTGCATACAAATGTGGAAAGCAACGGAAAACTACCACATTAAAAAGACCAAGTGGCATCCCTAGAACCAGCAAAATGCTGCTACAGTTAGCTGCAAACCAATCCCTTGGATATAAACAAGCGAAGAAGAAAAAACATCATTGTTTTTTTTAAACTACTTTCACTTTCGTCTTTATTTCGACATCTACCGGTTTCGCCAGGCTTGCTGGCATCGACAGACTGGTCTTGCTAGTTAGAAAAAAAATCATCATTATGAAAATTCGGAGTTAACGCCTTATGTTTTAAAAGGCCAAGAAAAATTTAATAACTGTAGAATTAAATTTAAAAATAAATAAAGACAATGGTTTTAAAAGCTCCTTAATTCGCAATAAGTAATTACCTTTTTTTTAATGTAAATATACTAACTAACTAACTAACCATCACACCATCTCCCCGAAGGGGTAGGCAGAAAGAATGGACTGCCACACTTTTCTTTCCTGACATATTTCTCTCGCTTCCTCAACATTCATACATCGTGTCATGCACGCGCGTCGATTTCTCTGACTCCTCACATGGCCGACATTAAATATTTGATTTATTTGATCGTGCCACGTTTTCCTCGGTCTTCCTCTATTTCTGGTTCCATTTACATCATTAACATATAATTTTTTTACCATTCTTTCTTCATTCATTCTTTCCATATGTCCAAACCATCTTAATGATCCTTTCATTATTTTGTTCATGACACCATCATTCGCACCGCATTCACTTCTTATATTTTCATTCGACACTCTATCATACACAGAGTATACACACATTCGTCTAAGAGATCTCATTTCTACTGCATTTATTCTACTTTCATCCTTCCTTTGCCAGTTCCATGCTTCGCTTCCATACATAAGGGTCGGTAGAAGAACACCATTGTGCACTGCCATTCTAGCTTTTTTGGATAGGTTTTTGTTTGCGATGACAACTTTAAGTGCACCATTCACTTTGTTGCCTGCCCCAACCCTTCTTTCAATATCCCTCTCCACTCGCCCATCTCTTGTAAACATACTACCTAAATACACAAACTCAACTACTTGCTCCAAATTTTCACCATTCACGCTAATGTTGCAGACTGTCGTGGTTTCTTCCTTTTCAAAAATAATTACCTTGGACTTATTAACATTCATCATCAGATCATTTCGCATGCAAACCTCATACATACAATTCACCAGGACTTGTAGTTCATGCTCGTTGTCTGCAAGAAGGACAGCGTCATCCGCATACAAGAGACAGCTTACTGACACTCCGCTCATTTTGGCACCTACATCCAACCCTTTCAGCTCTTTCATACATTTGTCCATATACAGATTAAATAACCACGGGGACATTACGCAACCCTGTTCGACACCTTTATACAGGCTGTATACAAATACTTGTAGACAAATACTGGATTTTACCCATTACGGGTTAATCATTAAGAATTAATTGTATCTCAATAGAGACGAAGATGTAATTTATTTGGAAACAGAATATGGTACATCTAGTCTCAATAGATGGCGCTAGTGTAGATTGAACTAAATATGTGAAATTTTCTCAACATGGTAGCATATATACAACTTTCAAAAAATAATTGTCAGACGTGGTGTTCGTAAGAAGTGTGGAATGAGGAATGTTGTATTACATAAAGCGATCGCTTATCCCAACAAATGACGGGTCATAAGTTCTGCAAACGCCTCGACCACCATATTCTGTTATAAAATAATTAACATCTTCGTCTCTATTGAGATACAATTAATTCTTAGTAATTACCTAACTAACTAACTAACCATCACGCCGCGCCGGTAGGCAGAAAAAACGGACTGCCACACTTTTCTTTCCTGACATATTTCTCTCGATTCCTCAACATTCATACATCGTGTCATGCACGCGCGTCGATTTCTCTGATTCCTCACATGGCCGACATTCAATATTTGATTTATTTGATCGTGCCACGTTTTCCTCGGTCTTCCTCTATTTCTGGTTCCATTTACATCATTAACATATATTTTTTACCATTCTTTCTTCATTCATTCTTTTCATATGTCCAAACCATCTTAATGATCCTTTCATTATTTATTAGTAATTACCTTGTTTATAAAATAAAGACATGTCTTAAATGTTTCAAGGGTACATAGTTATTATAACATCATTCAGAGTTTTGAATGCGACAAATTATTAAAAGGACTGTATTACAATGAATTGGTTATTCATAATGATAAATTTGTTATAGTTTTGTGTTTTCAAGTGTAAAACCTTCGAGCCTGCAGCACGGTAGCCCTTGACCAAATTAATAACACTTGTAGCATCCATGGTTTCCTTTTGAACTTGACCAGAAGTGAACTTTCAACCTCACGACACAATGCGAAGAGAATACGCGGCATAGACAATGTAACGCCAGCTAACATAATGCTTTAATTGTCTATGAGGACATTATATTAAGCTTGTGACAAGTGATTAATGTTTTAGGAGAATTCTTTACAAATATTCTTAAACGAATCCAAATATATTTTCTTAACCTCTCGAATAATAATATATTAATTACATTTTAAACATTATTTGTTCAGTTGGCAAAACATGAAACTAGACAAAAATAAATAGTTTAATAGTGTGGCATCATCAATATGTCTTGGTAGTCGAAATCCTGACATATTCGACAGGCATCCGTCATGCTGGAACATTTTTTTCTCGTATATAACAGGTGTGTATATATCCGCCTCACACATTAGTAAAAGTGGCGTCACTATCTTTCTCGCTCACACTTCGAAAATGACTTTTAGTCTCTCGGAAAATTTTTCAAAACTGGATTTCATTACAAAAAAAATTGTCCACACCTAATTTAAGAAATAATCAAGCAAGTGTCATACCATTTTGGAATCCTTATTAAATGCGCCAACATTTAAAGTTACCTGCCTAAATAGCAGAGTACATTTTATTTTCAGTACAGTAAGTTAAAATTTGGCGTAGTATTCATTTTGAATACTTGGTTGGGCAAAAAGTAACATTTTCTTCCAAGCTGGAGCAGTTAGCTTTATATTTTAGGCAACAATTTACAGAAGCATTATTATTAAACTAACTAACTAACTAACCATCACGCCGTCTCCCCGAAAGGGTAGGCAGAAAGAATGGACTGTCACACTTTTACTGATGCGGCACTCCATCCTTCTCTTTTCGCCCCGCGGGAGACGCGGTGTGATGGGTTGCGAACCTCATCGCCACCAATAGGCATCTCCCGCGCACACTTCGATCGTCCAACACCCAAAAAAAATCTAAAACAAATAATATAAAATACAATGATATAAAATAAAATAACAAAATAAAAATAATTTAACACAAAATGTTCTTTTTAGATGGTGCACATATTGACTATTTAATTTATGTTCCACGAATCCACCAGTTTTTTTTTTTCATTTAGCACATAATATAATAATACATAATGTTTTTTTTCGATGTTGCACATGTTGACATGGACGATCCGGACTTGTGTGTTTATTTAATTTATGTTACACGTATCCACCGTTTTTTAAAATTAGCTGTAATTAGGCACTTAACCAGCAAGAACTTAAAAATAATATTGAAGAAATTATTCAAATTGTCATTGGAACAAATGAAAAATTTATTTTTACACCTGTCAAAATTCTTTATAAAAACGATAAAACTAATATAATTTTAACAGCAAAACAGTACAAACGTATTACGTGTCACAATTAACTATTATAAAGTGCGGCAACAGTTAAATTGACCAAAACAATTCACTTTTACGCCAAATACCTCCAAATTTACAGGAGCACTACATGAACCAAACCAAATTTTTGAAAATCAGAATATAATTACATAATAAAAATTAAATTTATAAAAAGATTTGTAGTAACGGAAGTTAAAAGACCATTCGTTGATTTTCTCGATTTTTTTTTTGAAATGCCTATAATTTCAAAAATACAAAACTTAGATTTTTTTACATTTTTCGCATAACCAGCATGACTTGCCCTATCATCTGTTTCCGGCTTGACGTCGACATCTGGGACACCCTGTATAAACAACGTTAGGCTTTTTTCTAGAAATTTACTGGCTATCGCACTTTCTTACTTAGACTATGGACGCCTCTTAGGGGGTACTACCAATGCCGCCTTGAAAGTATTTACAAGGCCGTAAGCATCATAAACAAATTTTCCAACATGTAGATTTATGGGGCCGTATGTACCGCATATCATTTTATTTCGATTATAAACATGAAATTAATGTAAAATACGACTATTATTGTATTATTACGCCTTGTATACGTGTTACAAACATTTAAATACAATATATTTGTTAAAGAGTCCATTGTTTTGGCCGAAACACTATGATACCTTAACATTTTAAATCGTTAAATTAAATAACTTTGCAACATTTTGAATGTATACAAATACTTGTAGACAAATACTGGATTAACACTGGATTTCCCAATCTTAATGGATGGCGCTAGTGTAGATTGAACTAAAAAATGTGAAGTGCAGCGCAGCATTCTAGCATATATACATCTTCCAAAAAAATTGTCAGACGTGGTGGTCGTAAGAAGGGCGCAATGGGGAATGTTGTTAAAACATAAAGCGATCGCTTAACCCAACCAATTACAGGTCATAAGTCCTGTAAGCGCCTCGACCATATTCTGTTCCCAGAAAACAATTTGCAACCTCGTCTCTATTGAGATACAATTAATCCTTATAAAAATAAAAACTTCGTTTTTTGTATCACAATTGTATTTTATTTTACGCGACAGCTGTTTCATAAACCTATGCTGACATCATCAGGTGTTACAAAAAAGCTGTCGCGTAAAATAAAATGCAATTGTGATACAAAAAACAAAGTTACTGACAGGTCAGACTGAATAGACTGAGATGGGCCGGTCACGTGCAGAGGATGCCGTCATCGTGAACCCCAAAAAGATTGCTGGAGTGGCACCCAGGTGGTAGAAGACCAATTGGACGACCAATGCTGCGATGGGAGGATGAAGTTGGAAGAGATGGAGCAAGATTGTTAAGAGTGTCAGATTGGAGGGTCGAAGCAGAGGACAGGAGGAGTTGGAGGCGAAGAATACTGGAGGCTAAGGCTCGATATGGGCTGTAGGGCCATCGAAGAAGAAGAAGAAGATAATATTTTTAATATATGTAGAACGCTTGGCTCCTGATGTAGGGAACTTGGGTTCGAGCGTGGACACGACCAGATTCCTTCTTCATAATAATGAGCTATTTTCTGCTGACATTCAAGATTGTAAAATAAATTCTAATATCACTGATTTAAATCTTTGATAAATTTTTAATAATAAAAAATAATAAAAATTTAAAAATACATTTGTGTTTCCGTAGTGCTGGTATATCAATTTGGCTGCCTAACCTCTCTGCACTGAAGATTCTACGTAACATTTTTAGTTAATATGATGTAAAATCTTCCACATTTGTAAAGTACCAACAATATTAATCAAATAACATTGTTGAAAATGTCTATGTTTATTAATTGTTTCGAAAAAGTGGCGATATTTTTTTACATTTTTTTAACATTTGACAGCTGTCAAGTCAGATCGGCCCCAGATTTAATTCAACATTACGGCCTTGTAAACAGTGAGACTGCATTGGTACTAAAATCCTGCAAAATCCCATCCCGACGTCAATTTCCTATGTCGTGCTCTCCCTTATAAGTAATATCTAGAAGCTAAGATTTATTTAAATGCGGAGAATTAAATTATTCACGTAATTCAAAAAGCCCTACAAATACTTAAAGATGATTCCCTTCACGCTTCAAATTAATTCAAATGATAATACATAGAAATAACATTATACCGCTGTTTGCATACATTAATTGAAACAATTTGTCAAACGATATTTTCTCAAACACGGTATACATTATTTAATTGTAAAGACGGGTATTGCATGCTGCGATTTAATCTAATAATAGGACCATGGATAACACATTCTTGTAAACCTCCATAGATGATAGAAATCGTATTTATAATTGTTGATCGGTATACGAGTAGATTAAATTAATTCCGATAGTATTACATAATCAAGTATCAATTATCTAGCAAGGTTGGTTGGTTACTTTGTTGTATTGGACATATTCTCTTGCCTTATAACAATAATATTAACTTGTTCAAAAAAATTTATTGTTGCTTCTTCTTCTTCTTACTCTCGTAGTTGAAGATATATTTTTATTTCACACCAGGTTCATTATTGACAGTACATCAGGTTCGTCTTTCTCATTAGGATTATTTAATGAATTTTAATTACTCAACGATTTGAGTATAGCGTCAATTTGAGTATAAAAAATAGTAGCCTTTCACATTGTGTTAAAAAGATGTTCTGCTTAATGCTTAATAAACATAAATCTTCATAGATGGCGTTAGTATGTAGATTATATAGAGTAATCCTAGAGATTAACATATATAATCAAATCTTCATAGATGGCGCATTGAAACTGACATGTGAATTCTGGTGTTGGACTTAAACATATATACAACTTCCAAAAATTTGTCAGACATGGTCATAAGAAAGGTGGAATGGGGAATGTTGTAATTACATTAGGCGTGCGCTTAACCCAACCAATGACAGGTCAGATGTCCTGTAAACACCTTGATCAACCATATTCAGTTTCCAATTTGCATCTTCGTCTCTATTGAGATACAATTAAATCATAAAAAATAGTTCACTACATTTGTCCGTTTAGTTTAATTGAAAATAGGAGGATGATAGCAGGAAGGACTATTCGAGATAGGGTGAGGAAAACGGCTTTCCGCGAGATCTGCAAGGTGGAGGATGTCGTGAGATGGGGCAGACAACGCAGAAGATACTGGAATGCGCACGTGCAGAGGATGGATCCCACCAGAATCCCACACGCTGTGTCGCATCAGATTCCTGCCGGCTGCCGTCCCCCGGAAGACCACCAAAGAGATGGAGAGATAGTTGGGAGTCAACCTCCCAAGAGAGGCCAGCCTGATTTCAGGAACAGACAAGGTAAATTTTCAGGGGGATCTTGCGTAGTTTTGTGTCTGAAACGGGGACCACGGGTCAAAAATTTTTGGGAACCTATGGTTTAATCGATGATTACGTTCATTTTACGTCCATAAATCGATTTTTGTGTACAATAAATGAAGACTACAGGGGGAAAACAAGGAATGTCAGTAGAAGGTTAATTTTAATAAATTGAGAATAAAGCTAATCAAAGTCTGTACATTTCTTAGCAATTAGCAATCGATTATCTGGCCATAGTCGATGACACAGATGATTTTTGAATATGAAAATTTTACTGTGGATAGATACGTACAAATGCCGCTAGATGGCATTATTACATTTATTTTGAATTTTAACTGACATTCCTTGTTTTTCCCCTGTAGTCTTCAAATGAGATGCGGAAATACCTACAAGACATATTAAAAAAAATACTTCTCGAAAAGATGTATGGCAGGAAACAAACCTCAATGTTATATGTATAAAAAAAGTTTAATAATATTGACTTCTTCCTCGCACTAAATATACGTAATTTATATATACAAGTATTTAGATAACCGGATAATCACAAGAAGTTTTAAATACCAATGTCACACACTCACGCCGCTACGCATATCCTGATCTTATTGCAAGAATTATATTTAAAGCAAGCGAAAATATCATGAATACAGAACTAAAGAGCGAATGAACTAAAACACTGTTAATTCGATAACCAGTAAAAAATTATCTATAGAAATTTTACAATATATTATTGGGATGACATGTTTCGATTTGATAGTAGAGTCCGTTCACGACAGGGAGATCGTTTGCAATAGTATGAATTACAGTGCGTTTACAAAAAATCTAGATGCTATTTTTATTTTATTTTTTTTATGATTGGAAAACCAAAAAAAAATTCAATCGTACATTCAAACATTAAAATAAATAAACATGTTATTTTTATTATTTTTTATTAACAAAAATGCTATCGGCTTAATTGTAATAATTATCAAAATTAAGTTCATTAAAGCGACGGATGAGACTAATAATAATAATGATATTTTTTTTTCCTTTATTGGTTTTTATTATTACAATATTTGATCCTTGCGGGTGTTTATCTCTAGTAAATTATAACATTTCTTTCTGGATTATGTATTCAAACTGTACAGAGCTGACTCAGTCAATATGCGATTAATCAATAATAAAAATAATATTTCAAAAATACTCCTGCAAAACGAGTATTTTTCGAATCACCTAGTATACGAGATGCCAAATACGTGCGGTTCCCTCCATGTCTCGGAACGTACTGACGCCGCGCGGCTCATTTGTCTCGGCAACCAATCAAATTGCAAAAACTATTACCGCACTCATACATCGATACGAGATCTTCAATTTGTGAATGAACTCTAACTGAACGCCGTCTCCCCGAACTTTTCTGGCATACTATTTTTTGAAAAAATCTTTTTTCTTTTCAATTAAACCAAAATCCTAATCACATGGTAAATAGGAATGACCACTCACTAAAAATTTTGGTCAATGTCATTCACCACATAATCAGAATTGGACACAATATACTGGCATAATAAAGCAAGCTTAAATGAACTTCATTTTCGGGACTAATACTTTGGACTAACCATCATGGTCCACTTTTGCATTGAGAATATTTTTAAATATTTAAAAGCAAAAACAAAAAAAAACACTCCCATCTAAAGAAAATTGTTGGAACTAAGTTTAGTCAGTTTTTGAATCGAAGAAACACATATTTTAGACACATTACCATAGTTATCTCAATATTGGCCATCATGTGGGTTAGTCCACTTTTCCTTTGACTGCCTCAAATAAGAAAGAAATGTAAGACAGATGACTGCATCATAGATAAAATTAAAAAAGGATCCCTGAGATGGTTTGGACATATGAAACGAATGGATGAGAGTAGAATGGTTAAAAAATTGTACAGACGACCGAGGAAAACATGGCATGACCAAATTAATCAATTACTAAAAGGCGGCCACATTCGAAGTCGGAATAATCGACGTGCGTGCCATATTGCGATGTATGAATGTAGAGGAAGCCCGAGAGGTATGCCAGGACAGAGCATTGTGACGATCCATTATCTCTGCCTACCCCTCCGGGTAAATGGCGTGATGGTTAGTTGGTTAGTTAAATAGTTAGTTAGTTATACGTAAATGCAAAAAGTTTATTTAGTATTTATTAAAGTTTAGTGTATTAGCTACACAGCACCGAGAAACGAAGGTCAATAAAACAGTAAAGTTCGGAATTACTGTATTTCACTTCCGATTTACGAGTTAAGTTATGCTCGGCCGTGAGAATCTATAGATTGGAACTGACAATTGCACGTGGTATAGACGAATATCGAAATCAATGGAAATTAACGATAGTAATAAAAATGTAGGAATTAATAACAAACCGTGATCAATTTAAATACAATGAAAAATTTGGAATCTTGCTTCTAAGAACAGAAAGGAAAGATATAAGAGAAAATAACGGACGATTGTAGTAAACAAGATACGTATACAGCTATTCAGGTAATGTCATCAATCCATATTTTAGGTGGTCTTCCGACATTCATTTTCCTTGACCATGGCTTCCATTGGAGTATTCTGAAAGTCTATCTGGTACCTACTGTCTTGTCTGTTGAATTTGGATCCTATTCAATCGATTAATAAATAGTAAAGAATAAGAAGAAACCGTGTTCTATACGAAAATTTGATTTTAAGACAGAAATAAATTTTTATTTTAAAAACAATGTTTTTCGAACATTACCTTAATTTGAAGTTGAATCATTTTCAATCGATTAACAATGAGTAAACCATTCCTTTCCACCATCCTTATCCCATCCTCTATCTCAACCCCATTGCCATATCGGTCCCCACCCAAGGCCACCGGTCCACGCCCAAGGCCACTCTTGTCCCACTTGGTTCCATATCCAGGACCAACCGGCCCCACCCAAGGCCACTCCCTGTCACCGTCCCTCGATCTCCACCCGAGACCTCGGCCCCTTTCCAAGGTCATCCCCAACCCCTCCACACTCCTCCCTATCCAGGTAGTCAGGTCCAAATGTCGGACACAACCTACTACATCCACCAAGTAACCCTCCCCTCACCATCCAACAATATGCAACTTATCTCCAAGAATGAAATTTCCAACATGTGGGGGAGCAAAAGCCTTCGGGCTGGTACTCCCGAAGACAATATCCAAGACAACGAGTAAAGAAAAAGAAGAATCCGTGTTCTATACGAATATTTGATTTTAAGAGGGAAAAAAATCGTGGCCCAGTCTGTCGATGCCAGCGAGCCTGGCAAAACCGGTTGCTGTTCAAATAAATACAAAAGTGGAAGTAGTTAAAAAAACATGTTTTATTTAATTGTTATTTAAAATGAACTTCCATCAAGAGATTTCAGTAAAATCTTTAGATTATCATTTCTTGTTTTATCTCGAAGACTCACGCCGAGCATCTGAAGATGAATACGGGTTTATTATTATTTTGTGTTTGTACAATATAAACCGAACGTTTTTCCATTGTTTCGTTTGATTCTATAATTGTAATTCTCGATCTATAATTTTAAGCTATTTAAAACATACATATTTTAAACGATTCATTTCCCGGGGTTATCGGCTTTGAAATATCAAATATATATACAACTTAAAACAGGATAAAGAATCACTGTATAGCGGAAACAACGTTTTTTTTTAAATACCGCTCTAAGACATTAATTATCTTGAAATTCTTGATCATTAAAAATAATATAAATGATGAGAATTAAATAATGTTTATATAGTTACCTGTCTAAGCAAGGTATTCAGATGGTCCATCAATTTTATTCATTAAAATTATATACTTGTTTTGAAGACATACATCTTACGTACTTAAGCGCAAAAAATATTGACAGAAAAATATAAAAACACTTTGACATTGGCATGCAAAAAATTTGAACAGCAGATGCATCAAATCTGCAGGCATATCTTAAGTTCTTCTTCTTCTTCTTCCTCGGCCTATTCCCGTCCACTCCTGGACAAAGGCCTCCTCCAATCGCTTTCATGTCACTCTGTCCTGTGCAGACTGCATCCAGGTTATTCCGACGTGTCTGTTCAGATCATCTTTCCACCGTAGTTGCGGTCGCCCTGCACTTCTCTTCGCCGTCCACGGTCTCCAAGTCAGCAGTCTTCTTGTCCACTTTTCATCTGAGCTTTTGGCTACGTGACCTGCCCATCGCCATTTTAGAGTCGCCACTCGGTGGATGATATCAGTGACCTTTGTTTTTTTCTCTCACCGTATCGTTTCTGACTCTGTTTCTTAGGCTTATTCCTAACATGGCTCTTTCTTTGGGTCACTCGTAGTTTCTCGGCACTTTGTTTGGACAATGTAACAGTTTCAAGACCATAAGTACCAACTCGCAGAACGCAGTTATCTTAAGTTAACTGCGTTTAATCACATTCTGTTTTTGCACTAATCAATGAAGGACGTATACATACGTGCGTACCTCGCGCATTAAAACAATCCGTCTCGCTCGTGTCAATAAACAGATATATTTGTTTCTTTTAAATTCACAAAAAATGGCAGCACACAATGGAGTTCTAGTGCCAACCCTCATGTATGGAAGTGAAGCTTGGAGCTGGCAAAAGAAGGATGAAAGCAGGATAAACGCCGTAGAAATTAGATCACTAAGAAGAATGTGCGGGAAAACGTTATATGATAGAATAGCGAACGATGAAATAAGAGAGAAATGTAAGGCAGATGACTGCATCATGGATAAAATTAAAAAAGGGTCCTTGAGATGGTTTGGACATATGGAACGAATGGACGAGAGAAGAATGGTTAAAAAGTTGTACACAAGCAGCGTGAGTGGAAAAAGAAGCCGAGGACGACCGAGGAAAACATGGCATGACCAAATTAATCAATTACTAAAAGTCGGAATAATCGACGTGCGTGCATGGTACGATGTATGAATGTAGAGGAAGCCCGATAGGTATGCCAGGACAGAGCATTGTGGCGATCCATCCTCTCTGCCTACCCCTCCGGGGAAATGGCGTGGTGGTTAGTTAGTTAGTTAGTTAGTTAGTTCTTCTTCTCTGGTTTCAATCCTGGGATTGGTTTGCAGCAATTTCCTCTATTATTCTCTTCCATTCTTCCCTGTCTTGTGCGGCTCTTTTGAAATCTGCATATGATGAGCAGCGCACATCCACCAACAGGTCCTCCAGGTACTCTCGGCGTGGGCGTCCCCTAGAGTTTGTCCCCTCGGTCATACCCTCCATTATGACATGCAAGAGACCTTCTTGACGTATTACATGGCCGATCCATCTTGCACGCCTTTCGGACAAGGTCCTGAGCAGGTGCCTTCCTCCTTCGATTCCTTGAAGAACTTCCTCATTCGTGATGTGGTCTCTCAGGAAATTCCAAAGAGTCTTCTATAGGACCACATCTCAAAAGCCTCTAGTCTCCGCTTATCCCTTTCGGATAGGCACCATGTCTCACAGCCGTACATCAAGACACTCCATACATAGGTCTTGATGAGGAGTATTCTCAGTTTTAGGTCTATATTATTTGACTCTATTATTTTCGACCTTTTATTAAATGCAAGCCTAGCCTGATGTATACGGCTGTCGACCTCGCTCTTAGACCGACCGTCCCATGTTATTTTGTTAGTTAATTATATATTTAGTTAGTTAATTATATATTTTTCTCTTTCTTTGTAACAATAATTTATTTTAATAAAGTCTTGTTACAAAGCTAATATCTAAGACTAACGTGATTGACAGGACAGGTAAGATTAATTATACAAATGCTCGTTGCATAATGAATTATCGCATATTAACAGGATTGTCTTTGAACAAAATTAAATATTACGTAATTAATAACATGATACAAATCTCTAGAATGTATTGAATAACAGTTGCAAAAAAATAGCTGTTATCCTTAGAAATGAAATATGACCATCGGTAATGGTTTGCTTGAAATGTCTGGCTGCTAACTTCCTTCACAAGCTTCGAAAGTTACACGGAAATCTAAGTATATTTAAGGAGGCATTGCAATTTAAAGTCTGATTTAAGGTCAAAATAACATTTTACTTACTATGACTCACTTGGTCAATTATACAGAATATACTACTGTGATTATTACATTATGTGCTAAATTAAAAAACGGTGGATACGTGGAACATAAATTAAATAGACAATATGTGCACCATCTAAAAATAACATTTTGTGTTAAATTATTTTTATTTTGTTATTTTATTTTATATCATTGTATTTTATATTATTTGTTTAGATTTATTTTGTGGGTGTTGGACGATCGAAGTGTGCGCGGGAGATGCCTATTGGTGGCGATGAGGTTCGCAACCCATCACACCGCGTCTCCCGCAGGGCGAAAAGAGAAGGATGGAGTGCCGCATCAGTAAAAGTGTGACAGTCCATTCTTTCTGCCTACCCTTTCGGGGAGACGGCGTGATGGTTAGTTAGTTAGTTAGTTACTACTGTGATAACTAATATATATTAAATGAAAACGTCTGTCTTCTAAGAGTTTTATTAAATTTTATATGGAATGACATGTTTCGCCCTTCTAAGGCATTATCAAATGTTTTTGATAATGCGTTAGAAGGGTGAAACATGTCATTCCATATAAAATTTAATAAAACTCCTGGAGGCCAGAATTTTTAATTTATATCAATTATTTAATATGGAGTTTTACATCATTGTTCAAGAAACAATAAATAATACTACTGTGATAAAAAAAATATGACGAATTTTTCATTTAAATTTCGGGGGTTATATGAATTTTTTTTAACCGGACCGTTGACAATGAATATCCAATCATATCACTTTATTTTATCAAAATACATTATAAACAAAATTAAGGTTTTAAAGGCGGGCCACACTGTTTTAAACAAGCTCTCCACATCGGTCTCCACCGGCGGTTTAAAACTGTGTAGACACTTGTTTGAAACCAAAAATCGTTTGACCTTCAACAAACTTTGTGGAAGGACGCGCGTTTAAACACGCATTCCACGTGTGGAGAGCTTGTTTACAACAGTGTGTGGACGCTACACCAACCGTGGGCTCCACAGCTCTCCACCAAGGTCACCCCTCTGGAGAGTTTGTTTCAAACAGTGTGGCACGGCCTTAAGGCATCTATTGAGAATGAGTAAAAAAGTGTTAATTCATTTAAAAAAAAACACATTTAAATTATAAGCGTCTTTTTCATAAATTAAAACAACGTTTTTTTTTTGCTTTTTTCCAGCAAAAGTGAAGTAACAAACAGTGTTCAAACTCATAAATAAAAAACATCATTTTGGAATTTCACTTTAAATTCATTTTTTTAAATGAGATAAGATTAAAATCGGGTGGTAGTCTAGGGGATAGAACGCTTGACTCCTTCTTCATAATAATTAGCTATTTTCTGCTCACATTGAAGATTGTAAAATAAATTCTAATATCATTGATTTAAATCCTCGGTGTTACTCTTTTTATTAAAATAAAAAATTAAAAAGAGTGGGACCAAAAGAGAAGGATGGAGTGCCGCATCTGCAAAAGTGTAACAGTCCATTCTTTCTGCCTACCCGTTAGGGGAGACGGCGTGATGGTTAGTTAGTTAGTTAAAAGATTAAAGTTGGCTTTTTAGATCTGTTATTTCAACCATCCAAGACCGGGTCTTCTGCAAACTGGATTATCCATTATGTGGTTATTTCGTATCAAGGTGTATTCAAGAGATGCATTGGAATTGCTTGAATTTACACGAGGTACGAATCGCACATATGCAACGATCATAATTGCACACAGACAGTCATTAATCATCTTCGGGATATCCTTTCGCCGAAGAAGATATGAAAAGCTGGTGACATTACAACACTTGTATGTATCTATCTATGACAACGGAAAATGAACAAATAGTCGCCTTGGCTGACTCAATGCAAAATTAGTCCATTATATCCGAGTGAATGCGACAGTGAAAAAAATCGACCGAAGCTTTAAATAACGATGAAAAAAGACTTTATAGAAACGATATCCTTGTGAAAATATATATTTTATGAGAAAAGATTACAAATCAAAAATATTTTGTTTTTTCAGTGTGAAAATCACACTGTATTTGCCGGGAATTTAACCCGGGACTTTTGGTGTGACAATCAGAGCTCTCGCCACTCTGCCACGAAGGTCGAATATTTTAATTTGTTGGAAACATTGTATTTTCACAGCAATTTCTGTACATTTCACAAATATGTTTCGGGCCACAGACGCTCTTTAATTATTATTTATTATTATTTTTAAATTTAGTATTGTGAAAATACAATGTGTTCTAAAAAGAAGAATGTATCATAGAAGAATAACACATTTTTGATAATTCTACCAATCAAGGGGATATTCTTGTATAAAAAAAAAAATCTATTTTTCTTTTTTTGTACATTTTTAAAGTTTAGACCTTTAAGAACATTACCCGAAGAGGATTTTCTGAAATTCTTAATATTTTCGAAGTTACAGCTATTTTTGTGACGCACCGACTAAATCGGTCCGGCCGGGACGAATGAACTATTGTATTGGCAAACTCTGACTACTCGGGTAGAGCCCACATTATGGAAACTTTTTTTTACTCAATAAATCATTAGAAATCGACTTTATAGAAAAATTGAATGAAGCTAGGAACGCTGACTGAGAAAATGTATGTATAAACATTATTAAACGACTTAGATCGCTCGAAACTAGACTCCAAACATTAAACGCATTTTTCCAAAACTGACTTTTCTCAATACGATTGGCATATTTCAAGTTCTAATATATCTATTTACTTGAAATTTTGCACAGAGCTTCTTTATATATCTGAGTATCGCACTACGCACATTTAAAAAAACCGAAGTTAGAAAATTGATCAAAAGCGAATTTGTTTTTTCAAATCGCCACCATTTAGCGAATATTTTCTTCTTTCTCTTTGATATTTCTTATTCAAGAATTTTAAAGAATAATTTATGAAAAATAGGAATTCAAATTCTAAAACTCGCGAATTTACACTATTTAATTTAATAATAAAATTATTTTTTATTTCATTTTTATTTATTGTTTCTTGAACAATTATGTAAAACTATATTTTAAACCAATAATACGAATATAAACATCTGATTTATGGAATTTTAATAATATGTTGTGGAAATTATATGTCGAGTCTTATCAATTATTTTTTATAAAGCATTATTATCATTTTTTTAAATGCCCTAGCAAGGGGAAACATGTCATTCCAATAAAATAATACTTCTAGCATAACATACTTATTAATTATTCAATTGCCTTCTATGAGCAGAATTCTCGTTAGCAAATTTGGTTCTCAAAAGAAATCTAAATCTTTGTTCTCCTGATATTCGACTCTTATGACTAATGAGTTACCCGACTACTGGGTTAACCCTTTGCACTCCTTAATCTTTATTATTTTATGTGTCACAAACTGCTTAATTAATTTACGAAGAAGACATAAAAGAGATATACAAGGTATACAAGGCATGCGTTCGCCCCATCATGATGTATGGAATAGAGGTCAGAGCCGATACCAATAGGACTAAGAACCTTCTAAGAGTACCAGAAAAGCGAACCCTACGCTCCATCGCAGGCAAAACCCTCAGAGATCGGATCAGAAATGAAACGATAAGGTCTGTCTGTGGTGTTGAAGACATAGTGAGATGGGGAAGAAACAGAAGAAACAGAAACGCTTTTGGAGAGACCACGTGGACCGCATGGAGAATACAAGAATTGCAAAAATTGTTAAGGATGAAAATCCAAGAGATTACCAGGAAGGCCGCCGAAGAGATGGAGAGATGGCTGGACATCATCATCCCAGGACAGCCCACCGTCACAAACAAGTCATACGACCTAAACTAAGAGGAAGAAGAAGAGACATAAAAGAGGAGTCTCCAAGGTGTAGAGTGTGTTATAATTATAATTAGTATTT
The DNA here is from genome assembly GCA_022606425.2 of Lepidostoma basale. Classification (NCBI taxonomy): domain Eukaryota; kingdom Metazoa; phylum Arthropoda; class Insecta; order Trichoptera; family Lepidostomatidae; genus Lepidostoma; species Lepidostoma basale. The sequence goes on along the minus strand of JAHDVF020000535.1, from coordinate 727,491 downwards.
AATTTTAAAAGTTGCGTCGTATAACGTCAAGTCTAGGTCGACACATGAGTTGGTGTAAGAAATACTATGTCAAGTCACACTCGACATTGGAGTAGTAAGGGTTAAGGCATAAAAGAAAGAGATAGAATACGACATTATTGAATTTGAAATGATGTTTAAAAATAATGGAAGAGAAAAAAATGAAAGTTATAATAATAAAAGCGGTCTTTATACAGACGTAAAAGGTCAGAGACAGACGCGTGTATTATTAAATCGATAGGTGCCATCTATCGGGAAGATTTCCCTTAAGACACATGCCCGTCACGATAATCAGACCTTATTGTTGACCGAAGTCGAAGGTCCATCGCTCGTCACATGCAGAGTACTTACTTAAATTCTTGTGTTAAACTCTCAAATATCCGGTGGGATGCCAGAGGCGGCCGGTGGATATCATAATATAAATAGGCAAAAACTTGTATGTCGTCAAGAAAGAGTACGAAAATATTTTGAAATAGTTACGACCCGTGAACTATTCACGGAAGTTAACAGAATTCTACATTAAGTTTCATGGTTTGTTTGTTTAATGTCACACAACAATAATCGGAACAAAATTCAAAATAAACCAGAAACGTTTTCGGACATGCGCATCGTGTGCATTTCGAATTACTTTTGCAGATAATCGAAGTTCTTCTCTCTCGCTCTCTTGTATCCAAAATATTATCTTGCTCTTTCTTTGACGAAATCCGGGTTTTTTCTATTTATATTACGATACAAAATTCTTCGATTCTCTTCGAAAGTAATTCGAAAAATTCGAAATGCACACGATGCGCATGCCCGAGAATTTTTCAGGATTATTTTTAATTTTGTTCTAATTATTGTTGTATGACAATAGTGTAGAAAACAAAAGTATAACAATTTAGTATTGATAATTGTGAAATTTTTAACGTGTGTGAAAAAATTATATACAAATAAAATAATAATACTCTTTTAGTAATTTGTATTAACACCACTTTATTTGGTAACACCAAGCGGTTTCGCTTCCGCCGGAGCTTCGTCAGAGTGAGAGAATAAACTAAATATAAAATCAGAGAACAACCTATGCAGAAATAAATATAAATGATTTACACTAAAAGTTGACTGATAACGATTGTACAGCAGTGAACCAAGTTTTTAAAGGGTAGAAAATCTTTACTTCCGTGAATATCAGAAGGGTTGCAACTAGTAGGAAAATTGATATTAAGCAACAATTTTTGATTCTTGAACAGTGATGTAAAATTTAACGATGAAATCACTAGAAGATGGTCGGTCGAAGCAATAAAATCAAATGGAAATAAACAAAATATATTAAATAAAGGATTTTTTTTAAACTCATTATTTTCAATAATCTCAGCAACTTCTTAGACGAATGTGAGATAAATCGGTATAGGAGTGTCAAATCCAAGTATAAGAAGTAGATGCAGTGCGAATGAAAGTGTTGTGAACACAATAATGAAAAGGTCATTAAGATCGTTTGGACACATAGTAATGAAAGGGGGATAAAAGGAAAAAGTCGAGATTTAGAACAAACATGTTCCGCCTTTCTAAGGTATTATCAAATGTACATACGATAAATATGCCTTAGAAAGGCGAAAGATGTCATTCTCATAAATTATCATAACTTTTCTAGAAAACAGACGTTTTCAGTTTCGGCCCGATTTAAAACGTTATTTCAATATGTTTTGTCGATGAATAATACACTTAATATGCACGCAAATGTGATACATGCCTAACATGGAATATCGAAAAACAGCGAACAGAATTTGCACGCTATCAATGCAAGTGATTTGGGCATGCTTCAAAATCAAATACCACAGAATTCGACATCAGCGCCATCTATGGCAAACAAACATAACTATGAATTATTCTCAGAAGCCTAATTGTTCATGATCTTCACAGAAGGTTATAACTGTCACCTACCGGGTCCATTTGTGAATTTAAACCATCCAGGAACCCAAACACATTTTTTTTTATCAAAATCCGTCCAGCCGTTTAGGAGGAGTTCAACTACATACGCCCGTACAGAAGAATTATATATAAAAAGATAAGCAATATTTTTAATTTTTCTATGTTCGCCATACTTTGTGTTGTAGACGTTTTATATGTCTTTTTCTTTTTTATATACTTTGTATGTACAACACTAACTTTTTTTTTTTTTAATTACATATCAGACATGTTTCGGACAACCGGTCGTTCCTCAGTGATATTATAAAAATACATATTTAAAATATTATAAAGTTGACAATTTTAGTATATAGAAAAGAAAAAAACCAACTAACTAACTAACCATCACGCCATTTCCCCGGAGGGGTAGGCAGAGAGGATGGATCGCCACAATGCTCTGTCCTGGCATACCTCTCGGGCTTCCTCTACATTCATACATGCACGCACGTCGATTATTCCGACTTCGAATGTGACCGCCTTCTAGTAATTGATTAATTTGGTCATGCCATGTTTTCCTCGGTCGTCCTCGGCTTCTTTTTTCACTCACGCTGCTTGTGTACAACTTTTTAATCATTCTACTCTCATCCATTCGTTCCATATGTCCAAACCATCCCAGGGATCCTTTTTTAATTTTATCAAATATTTTTAATTGTTTGGAGTTTTATATTATAATTTTCTAGTGAAAGAGGATAGGGAATCTAGGAAAAGTCCATATTCTAAGAATCCAAAAAAATATTTTGCAATAAAAAATCTGGTCGAGACCGGGTAGGAACTGCACCATATTACCCTCATACAACATCCCGGCTCGCGTGTGAGCTCGGATAGGGACAGAGACCAAGGACCGAGACGGCCGACAGACAAGAAGTAATTTTTCATAGAAACAAAGGCAACTCAAGGCGTTCCATTCGACAATTTTAAAAAATCATTCCATACTTTCTCATACGCGTGCCGAGAAAGCGTAGATATATTTGACAATGATACGTGTACGGTATAAAAATAATAATAATAATAATATGTTAATATTTAAAGCGCTGTTTTCATGATGTAATCATCTCAAGGGCACATTGAGACGTGTTTTAAATAAATAAATAAAATTAAAATATGAACGCAGCATCTGATATTCGTGATCGGTTAAAGGTCCATTTACACTGGACAGTCATCAGCCGATACCGACACGTCACGGGTTTGCGTTGAGCAAATAATCGTTTTATTTGTTTTGATGGTGTCTTGTTACTTTTAATTAATGCTGATTCCGTTCATATTATATTTAAATTTCGAGATAATCGCCTTCTCCACGGCGAATTTAAATGGTAGTAAAAATAGTATTATGTAAAAAAGAAATATATACTGTAGGAAACACATCCTGAAAAATATTGATCATTTTTATTAAGTGTCAATTTTATGTGGGTATGTGCTTTCTTCGGCAACCCCCGACGGCGATTTTATTATAGCATTTGAGATAACGAGTCAGTGAGATTCAAGGCTAATTTTATCGTGATGTGTCGGTATCGGCTGATGACTGTCCAGTGTAAATGGACCTTAAGGGGTTACACCACTCAAAATTTTTCAAAAAATCAGAGGAGATCAAAAGGAATCAGAGGACATCACAGCAACAATAGAAGACTCATGTACGGTTCAGGAATCGCAGATGAAATGTAATTTAAAAACTAACTAACTAAACTACTTTTTTTCTAACTAACTAACTAAACCATCGAGCCGTTACTCCGGAGGGGTGGGCAGAGATAATGGATCGCCATTTGTTATAAAATCACAATTGATTACATTTTGTCGTGAGAACTGTTTCGTTAACCGATGTTAGCATCGTCAGGTATTACAATCACCTTTGTTAAAATCAACTTTGATTGTAAGACCTGACGATGCTAACATCCGCGACAGCTGTTGGCGAAACAGCTGTCGCGACAGAATATAATCAATTGAGATTTAAAAAAAAAAGTTTTTTATTTAATCAGTTAATAATGTTGAAATATCAAAGTGCTCCCGCCAAAACAATGGATTATCTAACTTCCATTTTTGTCAAAAAAAATATCGTTTTGTTTAATAACAACAACAACAGAGAGAATGGACCGCCACACTACTCTATCCCGGCACAACTCTCTAGGTTCCTCCACATTCTTACAGCGAGTCATACACGCACGTCGATTCTTCCGACTTCTAACATGACAAACCTTTAAATTTTGATTAATTTGGTCATGCCATGTTTTCCTCGGCCTTGTCTGCCTCGACTCCGTACTCCATTAACATCATTAACGTATACTTTCTTAACCATTCTTTCTCCATCCATGCGCTTCATATGTCCGAACCAACGCAGCGATCCTTTCATAATTTTGTTTATAATACCTGAAACGTTGTATGATAGAATACCGAACGATGAAATAAGAAAGAAATGTAAGACAGATGACTGCATCATGAATAAAATTAAAAAAGGATCCCTGAGATGGTTCGGACATATGGAACGAATGGATGAGAGTAGAATGGTTAAAAAGTTGTACACAAGCAATGTGAGTGGGAAAAGAAGCCGAGGACGACCGAGGAAAACATGGCATGACCAAATTAACCAATTACTAAAAGGCTGCCACATTCGAAGTCGGAATAATCGACGTGCGTGCATGGTGCGATGTATGAATGTGGAGGAAGCCCTAGAGGTGTGCCAAGACAGGCCAGTGTGGCGATCCATCCTCTCTGCCTACCCCTCCGGGGAAATGGCGTGATGGTTAGTTAGTTAGTTTATAATACCTTCTTCCGCTCTACATTCCTTTCTTATATCAGCATTTGAGATTCTGTCGTATATCGTTCTATTTAATTATTATTTAAAATGAACTTACATCAAGAGATTTCAGTAAAATCATTCGATTATCTTAAATGAACCAGTTTCAAAGTAGGTTTATATTTAAGTGTTAAGGAGTTCAAAGAAGTGAGGTGAATATATACAAAAAATATGTGCAAGCGAACACATCTTATGCAAAGTATTTTATATTTATAATGTATTGTTCGTTGTGACCCCATTTCACTGCATTCAATATGAATGCAGTGGGAGCTTTCGTCCTTTCTTGCAAATTTCTCGTCCCGTTAACCGGTATCCTATACAGGTATAATAAAACAACATATTAACAAGTTGACAACGAAGAAGACTCTAAAAAAACTAAACTACCTCTTTAGGCAAGAATTCTTTACTCTGAGATATATAGGAATAACTGTAAATGTCGACCTTCGTGGCAGAGTGGTAAGAGCTCTAGCTAACTAGCTAACTAACTAACCATCACGCCGTCTCCCCGAAGGGGTAGTCAGAAAGAATGGACTGCCACACTTTTCTTTCCTGGCATATTTCTCTCGATTCCTCAACATTCATACATCGTGTCATGCACGCGCGTCGATTTCTCTGACTCCTCACATGGCCGACATTCAATATTTGATTTGTTTGATCGTGCCACGTTTTCCTCGGTCTTCCTCTATTTCTGGTACCATTTACATCATTAACATATAATTTTTTTACCATTCTTTCTTCATTCATTCTTTCCGTATGTCTAAACCATCTTAATGATCCTTTCATTATTTTGTTCATGACACCATCATTCGCACCGCATTCACTTCTTATATTTTCATTCGACACTCTATCATACACAGAGTATTCACACATTCTTTTTCAAGAGCTCTAGCTTCCATACCGAAAGTCCCGGGCTCGATTCCCGGCGATGGCAGTGTGATTGTCACACTGTCTTTGGTCTGGCGTAGAATTCACGTGACAATAAAATGGTGATAGATTAGCTACCTATTACATGTCACGAGAATCAATATAATAGCAAAAATAAATTGTATACAGTAATTGGGTTCAAACGACCTGTTGCATATAAGGAAAAAAAAACAAAAAAGAAAAAAAACTGATAATTTTATCCACTACTAGGTATATCCATTAAAGCAAAGACGGCTAAAGTATGGAAGTGAAGCTTGGAGCTGGCAAAATAATGATTAAAGTACGATAAATGCCGTTGAAATTATATGACTGAAAAGAAGGTGCAGAAAAACGATATACGAGTATGATAGAATATCGAACAACGAAATAAGGAAGAAATGTGGGGCAGATGATTTCATCATAAGTAAAATTAAAAAACGATCCTTCAGATGGATGATGGATCATAGGAACGAATGGATGAGAGAAGACTGGTAAAATGATGTATACAAGCAGTGTGAGTGGAAATAGAAGCCGTGGAAGACCAAAGAAAGCGTGCCATGACCAAATTAATATAAAACTAAAAGGTGGCCACACTCGAAGTCAGAAACATCGACGAGCGTGCATTTTACGTGTATGAGTGTAGCAGAAGCTAGATTCGTATGTCAGGACAGAGCAGTATGGCGGTCCTTCCTGTCTGCCTACCCCTCCGGAGAAACGGCGTGATTGTAAGTTAGTTAATCAGTGATCTCATTTCTACGCCATTTATCCTACTTTCATCCAAGCTTCACATCCATACATGAGGGTCGACACTAGAACTCTATTATGTACTGTCATATTTGCTTCAGTAGATATATTTATATTCAGTAGTAACAAAAAAATTTAAAAAAACAATAACAATACAAACGGCCGACAGGTGGCCAAAGTATCGAGGCTTCAGACATGATAACTGGATGACTGCCTACGAGTACTTTGTAATAATTTTAATATTTCCTACGGATAAAAAAACACGCGTATCCAATGTACCGGAAACTCCGTTAATATTTTCCAGTGATAAAGCCACAAGTTCAAAGAAAAAGATTACCATTGCGAAACAACGTAAGCAGTAACGGATTTTTTTTGATTTGTTTAAATATAACGCAAAACAGAAATAAGAAGTTATAAGGTGACAATGATAAATGAACAGAAGTATTTAAGATAATCCAATGATTTTACTGAAATCTCTTGATAAAAGTTCATTTTAAATAATAAAACGATGTTTTGTAACTACTTCCAATTTTTCTTCTATGTTCGCCATAATTTGTGTTGTAGATTTTATTTGTCTTTTCCTTTTTTATATACTTTGTATATACAACACTAAAATTAAAAAAAAACATATCAGGCATGTTTCGGACAACCGGTCTTTCCTCAGTGATATTATAAAGATATATATTTAAAATATTATAAAATTGTTTACAAATATGATCAGTTTTGACAGATGTTAAATATAACATCTGTCAAAACTGATCATATTTATAAACAATTTTATAATATTTTAAATATATATCTTTATAATATCACTGAAGAAAGACCGGTTGTCCGAAACATGTCTGATATGTAAGTTTTATTGTTGTTTTATGTTAGTATTGTATATACAAAGTATACAAAAAAGAAAAAGACAAATACTTCCACTTTTGTCTTTATTACCGGTTTCGCCAGGCTCGCTGGCATCGCAAGACTGGCGACCCCCAACATTCGGGGCCGTACATAATTGCAGGTCTGACAATAGTCTGGTATACTTTTCCTGTTAGTTTTAAAAATCTAAAATCGCTTCATCAGCTAGAATATTCATCTGATTCAAAACAGACGATAAATCTTTATAACAAATTGATAGTTCATGATAATTACCTTTGCTGGCAACCATGAACTGTAAACATTTCCTGGTCCCGATTTCAAATACACATGTAATAAAAATGAGTAAATAACGTACATCTAACTAATACAATATATTATATTAGGTCCTTACATATGAAATTGGCGTTTTGTATGGGAGGAACATAAAGTTTATTTTTTTTAAATATAATATATATTTTTAATCAAAGTATGTACCATTGCTATCTATGCACTTTTGCCATCTCATAGGTAGTTCATTGATCCCTTTACTAAAAAAACCATTCGGACGGGAATCAATAAAATCTTTGAAGTCGGTTTGGGCTGCCCCATCGGAGTTGAATTTTTTCCCTTGCAAGAAGTTATCCAAATTTCGAAAAAAATAGTAATCTGTTGGGGCAAGGTCCGGAGAGTACGGTGGATGTCTTAGACATTCCAATTGAAGCTCTTCTAATTTGGTAGCCGTCTGTTGTGCAGTGTGTGGTCTAGCGTTATCATGAAGCAGCAGTGGCCTAGAGCGATTAACCAGCCTCGGTTGTTTAGCAGCTAGCTTTTCCATCATGGTTTGCAGTTGCTGACAATAGACATCTGCCGTAATCGTCTGGCCAGATTTAAGAAAGCTGTAGTGAACGACACCAGCAGTAGTCCACCAAACGCTCACAAGTTACTTTTTTGGAGTCAATTTTCGCTTGGGGCATGGTTTGGCTGGTTCGGCAGGGTTCAGCCATTGCGATGAGCGCTTCCGATTATCATACAGGATCCACTTTTCACCACAGGTAATGATTCGATTCAAAATCCCTTCATTATTGTGCCGGTTGAGTAATGCAACGCAGCAGTCAACGCGCGTTTGTTGATTTGCTTCACTCAATTCGTGAGGTACCCACCATTTAAGTTTTTTCACCTTCCCAATTTGCTTCAAGTGGATTAAAACAGTTTTATCACTAATACCGCAGCCTGCAGCTAACTCGGACGTGGTTTGCGATGGATCCGCTTCCACAATAGCCTTCAATTCTTCATTATCAACTTTGGTCTCCGGCCGTCCACGGGGCTTGTTCTGCAGGTCGAAATTTCCAGAACGAAAACGTTGGAAACAAAAACGCACTGTGGTTTCTTTTGCGGCACCGTCGCCATACACATCATTAATCCTTCGAGCCGTTTCTGCAGCACTGGTGCCACGGTGGAACTCGTACTCGTAAATAGCGCGATATTTCAAGTTTTTCTGTGCACCTGTAAGCACTGTGTACGAGTATAGCGAGCGTTTTTTTCAGATGCAGGTAACTTCTATGAAAAAATAAGGAACAGGCTGTTTCCAGAATGTGCGAAGAGTCTTGTATTCTTACATCACAACTTGCCTTTGCTAAATTTTAAATATTAATTGTTTAACTTCAATTATAATATATGCAACTTTTTAATCCTACTGTTTTCATTATATTTCCCAAAATATTATATTACTTTAGTTAAACCGAGTATACTCGTCATTTAGACCGAGTGATTCGGCCGAGTACGAGTAATAAATAAAACGCCGAATACACCGAGTACCGAGTATTAAACGAGTACTCGGCCCATCTCTAACAAAAAAAGGTAAAAAAAACACGTACGAATGAAAAAGACCGATATAGTGTAATGGAGGTCAACCGGCGGAATTTTGACTTAATTTAAACGCGAAACGATGGATAGCGTTAACACAAGCCTCTGTCTAATGTTAACTCAATTATGACCTAAACCATAATCGGTCAGTTTACTATTAAGCGTGCGAAATGTTGAACAATGATGAAATTGTTTCTTTCGTACAAATAGAAAGTGAGGATGAAGATGATGATGAAGTCTCAAATGAGGATGATGAAGGAGAACAATCAGTCATGGAGAATCCTTTACAGCATTAGAAACTGCGCTATCGTGGTTTAAAGAGCAAGAGGAAAGCAGCTCAACTCAATTGCTTTTATAAAAACGAATCCGCGATTTAGCTGCAAAATAAGACGAGGAAATCTTGTTATAAAAAATCTTCGATTATTTTACCAGTACTGTAGAGTAATGTAAGCCTTTTTATGTACATGTACTACCTACATACTTGTTTTTGCATTATAATTTGTAATTTCATAATCAATAAATGAGCCGAGGAAAACAAATCGATTAACGCCTTATTTTGCTAAAAGAATTAACGCTTGTTTGATTATTCGGAAAATCGATTATCCGAAACACCTCCGGTCCGGTCCCAATTAGTCCGGATAAACGACGTTCTACTGTACTATTATACCACATTTTGTTATTCAATTCCTTCTGGCGTTGGACCATCTTCTATGTATTATAAATAAAAGTCAGTGTGTTATTGTGAAGACTTTTACTCGATAAATACGTAACAGATCCTCCTGATTCTTTCAGAATTGATTAAATGGAATACGGCGGTGGTTATAGGCATACTTTTGTTACGAATCGAGCTCTAATTAACTTTATAAATTAATAAATTAATTGATAACTTTCGTAGTACAGGCGAATTCCTCTATTTCTAACTCCGTTCACGTTGTTTACATATCGGTACGTATACTTTCTTCACCATTCTGTCTTCACTCATTCTTTCCATGTGTCCAAACCATCTTAACGACCCTCTTTCGCATTCACTTCTTATACTTGCATTTGACACTGTCATATACAGATTTATCACACATTCGTCTTAGAGATCACATTTCTACTGCATTTATTCTACTTTCATCCTTATTTTGCCAGTTCCACGCTTCACTTCCATACATAAGGGTCGGTACATCGCCAACCGGTAATCTATCGCCATTTTATTGTCACGAGAATTCTACACCAGACCAAAGACAGTCTGACAATCACACTGCCATCGCCGGGAATCGAACCCGGAACCTTCGGTATGCCAGTCAGAGCTCTTACCACTCTGCCACGAAGGTCGTCATCAGATCATTTCGCATGCAAACCTCATACATACTATTCATCATGACTGTGCTCGTTGTCTACAAGTAGGACAGCGTCATCCGCATACAATAGACAGCTTACTGACACCCCGCTCAATTTGGCACCTACATCCAACCCTTTCAGCTCTTTCATACACTTGTCCATATATAGATTAAATAACCACGGGGACATTACGCAACCCTGTTTGACACCTGTTTATTGATATCAAATCAGACTGTAAGATCTCCATTTACTCTGTGACACTAGCAGTGCTTTATTGCCGTGATCAGTTTTGTACGTATTCCATAGACAATATTTTCCACAACATTACTATATTAACGTAATCACACGCTTTTTGCAAATCGACAAACGCACAGAAAAGTATTTATTTGTATATAATATAAAAAAATATAAACAATTTGAAATTAGAATAAAACGTTGTATAAAACCACTTTATAAAGTGGTTTTATACAACCTTTTAAAAGTGTTTTATTCTAATTTTAAATATATAAAACCACCAAGTAATAGCTTCTTTCCAAACTGTAAACAATTGTTTCCCCTTGCGAGGGCATTCTTAAACATTCAGAAGAGTTTGAGAATACCCTCGCAAGATGAAATAAATGTGTAACTATTGTTCATATAATTAATGTTTTTAATTGAAATTTATTTATAGAAGTTCATTTTAAATAATGAAAAAAAAAAATTGATACAAAATTTCTTTATTATTATGTATAGCACACTAAATACATAATAATAAAGAAATTTTGTACAATTTTTTTTTTGTTTTCATGATTGTTTAAATATTTTTATATACCAATCAATGGACGGTCTATAAGGCGTTGCATGGAAGGGCACCAGCTTATATATCTGAACTCTGCATCAACGAGAACCTGAATGCCAGACAGACTACATTGCGATTAGCTAAGTCTTCTGAGATCGGTAGATTGACTGTGCCAAAACGCTGTCCATGCACAAATTTTAGCGACCGAGCCTTTGCGGTAGCCGGCCCTTCAGCCTGGAACAATCTTCCAGCAGACCTTAAGTGCATTGTGAATCAATCAGAGTTTAGATCGAGACTCAAAACGCACCTTTTCAAATTATCATTTCCTGACAGGAAGGTCTGATCGACTACGTCAGGTGCAGCCCTCATACTAAATATTCTTATTATTATCATTATTATTATTATATTTTTTTTTTATCTAGTTGATAAAACGGAGCATCTTCTACAGCGCCCTTGAGATGAGTAATTCATAAAAATGGCGCTCTATAATTATATAAATCAAATATCGAATGTCGGCCATGTGAGGAGTCAGAGAAATCGACGCGCGTGCATGACACGATGTATGAATGTTGATGAAGCGAGAGAAATATGTCAGGAAAGAAAAGTGTGGCAGTCTATTCTTTCTGCCTACCCCTTCGGGGAGACGGCGTGATGGTTAGTTAGTTAGCTAGTTAGTTTTTTTTTAATTAAAATTGGTTACTTTTAACAATGCGTGTGAGAAATCCGTGTGGTCACGTCTCGCCCGCGGTCTTGTTTATTATTTTCCTGCACACGCTTTCGCCCGGGAAGGAATGTCATTTCGGACAGCGCACACTCCATGAGTTTAAAAAACAATCTCGCTTACTTTGTTATCTCCCGCCGTTTGGGCAGCACCGTCGCGGACGAAGAGCGCTCGTCAATAAAAAGCGCGCGGAAAACCGACCGACGCACGCGAAAAAGAACATTTTCAAATTTAAAAGAAAAACAAAACAACCTATCCCCGCGTAAAAATTATTCCTTCGCGCCAACACGCCAAATAAACATGTGAATCTAACATTAAAAAAACAGTGCATCTTTTGTACGCGCAAAATGGAAGACTTCATTTTTTGTTCCGTGCAAAAACAGTGTTTTTTGGATTTTACGAAAAGTAAATCGTGACGTCATTTGCGTAGATAATCACGGTTAGTAGGTTGATTTCTTAGATCTTTGCTGTGTCAGTGTCTCGTGGTTTATTGTGCGATCAACGTTTCGGAGATCGTCAGAAACCATAAACATTGATATAGAAATTATAATATTAAGAATTTTCGGAAAATAACGGGTTTTTTCGATTTTTATGTGTAAATATCATGATGGTTCTTATTAATTTATCATAAAAATATCAATTTTTATGATAAAAAAAAAAAAATTCTACTTCGGGAATTAAAAAAACCTTGTTCAAACCACTTTTCAATAAATAAAAAATTAAAATACACGACATGTTTCAGAGGATACCTCCATCTTCAGGTGTAAAAATATAACAAAAACTAAACAAAGAAAGACTAATAAAAATTATTTTGTATTTTAATTTTGTGTATTTTAATATTGTATTGTATTGTATTTTAATATTGTGTATTTTAATATTGTCCTCTATTTTAATATTTTTTTATTAAAAAGCGGTTTAAACAATGTTTTTTTAATTCCCAAAGTAGATTACTATGGAATTCCACAGTGTTAATGCCTTAACTTTCAATAAGTTAAATAAATAAATAAAACTGTTAAATAATAAAACTCTTTTTTTATGTTAAAATTATTTATGTTGTTGATTGAAATTTCTTGGTAGAAGTTCATTGTAAATAATGAAAAAAAAAATTATTAAGAATTTTTCTATGTTTATTTTTAGTGTAAAATCTACTTATTAATTTTCGTCTTCGACCGGTTTTCTTTTTATGTATCACAATTTCATTATTATTATTATTATTTTATTGAATCGCTCTTTACATCATGACAGCATGAGCTTAACCGATGTAAAGGGTATTAAAGCTATCATAGTGATTCTTGTGACATGTGATAGGTAGCTAATCTATCGTCAATTTATTGTCACATGAATTCTACACCAGACCAAAGACAGTGTGACAATCACACTGCCCTCGCCGGGAATCGAACCTGTAAACGTCGGGGTGGCATTCAATGCACTTACCACTCGGCCAGGAAGGTCGTCTAATCTATAAAAACAGTGTTTTATAATTTAACGGTTTACAATGTTGAAATATCGAAGTGTTTCGGCCAAAACAATGGACTTTTAATAAAAATCAATAAACTGTTTAAAATAAAATTGATTAAAATAAAAATAAAAACAGTGTTTTCGATTTGAAGAAAAATGTGCAAAAATCACTAAGTCGTTTAAAATTGTCTTCTTAATTCGCCATCATTATGGATTATATATATTATAATATTATACATATTATGTCATATAGAACGAAACTGCATACATATTTATTTTGTACTCACTGCATATTTTACTTCAACCATTCGTTTTTATAACTTTTTTAAATATATGTTTTATTTTCACAACACTTATTTATTTTTATAATTTCTTAAACTTGTTTCGGACCGTACACGTCCTTCCTCAGTGTATCAACATTAACTATGATGCAAAGATACAAAGTAATATAAAGTTTTTAAATAATAATTAAATAAAACGATGTTTTTTAACTACAGCCACATTTGTCTTTAATTTGTTTCGCCAGGCTTGCTGGTATCGACACAGAAGTCAGTCTGTCACAGAAACAAAATACTATACCTATAACTGAATTGAATTAAATTGAATCATTTTCAATCGATTAACAAACAACGAGTAAAGAAAAATAAGAAACCGTGTTTTAGACGAATATTTGATTTTAAGACAGAAACATAAATATTTTAAAAACAGTGTTTTTCTAACATTACCAAAAAATTGAATTTGAATCATTTTCGATCGATTAACAACGAGTAAAGAAGAAGAAACTATTTTCTGTACGAATATTATTATTTTAAGACAGAAAAAAAATCGTCGCCCAGTCTGTCGATGCCAGCGATCCCGGCGAAACCGTTCACTGTCGAAATAAAGACAACAGCGGAAGTAGTTAAAAAAAACATCATTTTATTTATTCATTATTTAAAATGAGCTTCCATCAAGAGATTTCAGTAAAATCATTTGATTATCGAAAAATATATATTTATTTTAAAAACAGTGTTATTCGAACTTTAGCTATAATTTGAATTTGAATTTTCGTTCGATTAACAACTTACGTAGTGTGTTTTTTCTTTGATTTAGCTCGCACAACCTCGGTTGATAATCGACAATATCCCACGCGGAATGGATCCGCCACGGTTTCTATCGAACAAGAGGTCCAAGTGCTGGCATTGATTGACGATTATATCCAGTACCTACCCGCACGTGTCGGTTATGTCATGTGTGCACTATAATAACCGGTGTGATAAGAAAATGAAAGTCAGTCATCACGGGACGCAGTGCGGGGTGGTTAGAACTGTGAAAAGTGATTCAGTTTTTCTTAAATATATACAAAAATACACTTTTGAATATATTTTTTCGACATGTTTCGAAGTCTTACATCTTCATCATAGGGATCACGAAGGTGCAAACCATCTAAACATGTCGCAAAACTTTATAAAAAAATCATTATTAGTGTTAACGCCTTAAGTTTATCTAAACTTACAAAAATACAGTTGACTCTTAAAATTTATAACACTTTTATGATATCACACGTTTAATTATTCATTTTTTTGTCGGACAGCTGTTTCGCCAACAATTGTAACACTTGATGAAATCGAAAAATGTAACACCTGCTGATGCCAACATCGTTTGGCGAAACAGCTGTCGCGACACTCGAAAAGTGAATAGTAAACATGTGATTAACGTTGAAGTATCATAGTGTTTCGGCCAAAACAATGGACTATTTAAAAATACGGTGTTTTCTAGCGATCTGCCTAAATTTAAATACTAAAAAACAAAATATGAGAATAAGGAAATGCGTACGCATTTTATAATATTCAAGTTCTTATGTATTAACTGGTAAAATAAATCTCCCAATTTGAACGTACTCAAATTACATATATTTTTTTAAACTGTTAAATTAAATAACTTTGTTTTTTGTATCACAATTGTATTTTATTTTACGCGACAGCTGTTTCATCAACCAATGTTGACATCATCAGGTGTTACAATAATATATCAAATGTCAAATTTTCGTGATTTTTCGAATCTTTATGTGTAATTGTTCCTATGTCAATTTGAATAATTTCTTTGATATAATTTTGAAGTTCCTTGGGATCTGCCTAAGGTGTCATCAGGTGTCAACAAAGGTTGATGAAACAGCTGTCGAGTAAAATAAAATACAATTGTGATAAAAAAAAAACAAAGTCATTTAATTTAACAGTTTAAAATGTTAAGGTATCATAGTGTTTCGGCCAAAACAATGAACTATATATTTTTTTAATGGTGAAATTTATCATTATAAAAATAGGCAAAAACCCGAATGTCGTCAAGAAAGAGTACGAGAATATTTTGAATACAAGAGAGCGATAGAGGAATACTTCTTTGAATTTTGTTCTGATTCTGAATCTAATTTTGATTATTGTTGTATGACAGTAGTGTAGAAAACAAAAAGTGAACATTTTGGTTGTGTTAATTGTGAAATTTGAACGTGTGTGAAAAAAAAATTACATTAAAAGTTAAGACTTATGACGATTGTACTGTGAACCAAGTTTTTAAAACTAACTAACTAACCATCACGCCGTCTCCCCGGAGGGGTAGGCAGAAAGAATGGAACGCCACACTGTTCTGTCCTGCCATACTTCTCTCGATTTCTCTACATTCATACGCCTTGTCGTGCACGCACATCGATTTCTCCGACTCCTTGCGTGACCGATATTTTATATTTGATTTGATCGTGCCACGTTTTCCTCGGCCTTCCTCTATTTCTAGCTCCGTTCACGTCGTTTACATATACCTTCTTCACCATTCTGTCTTCACTCATTCTTTCCATGTGTCTAAACCATCTTAACGACCCTTTCATTATTTTGTTCATAACACTTTCATTCGTACCGCATTCACTATACATGCGTTTGACACTCTATCATATACAGATTTATCACTCATTCGTCTTAGAGATCTCATTTCTACTGCATTTATTTACTTTTATCCTACTTTTGCCAGTTCCACGCTTCACTTCTATACATAAGGGTCGGCACCACTGCCTACTTTAAAGGGTAAAAAATCTCTTAACTTCCGTGAATATTTCACGGGTTGCAACAAGTATTAATTAATACGAATGAAAACGTCTGTTTTCTAAAAGTTTCATTATATAATATTATATTTTATTAGAATGACACGTTTCGCCTATCTAAGGCATTAACAAATAGACATTTGATAACACACGATTATCCGATGATATTCGAAGAATTGCTGGCGATTGGATGCGAAAGGCTCAAGCCAGGAATACGTGGAGAAATATGGGGGAGGCCTGGAATCTGGACATAGTGTCCAGCAGTGGACGACAACGGAACTGATTGATTTGAAAACTTTTTCATGAAACGGTCGCCACAGCTGTTTCGCCAACATATGCTGTCGTCTTCAAGCGTCAATCAACTCAGTTGATGTTTCAATTAAATAATAAAGAGATAACTGTACGAATAGTGTCGACTGCGCCATAAAAATATAAACTAATATCGTCAATATTCAATAATTGTACAATAAATAATAAACGTAAACATAACATGTCACTCTGTTAGTCTGTCGCTCAAGTACTGAAATAAACAAAAGAGTTAGTTTTTTTTATATAAATTATACTGAAGGTCATTTTCATTAATTTTTTGTTTAAAATTTTCAGAATAACTCTAATATCACTTTCGACTTTGCACTAATTACAAAAAATATATATTTAATTTCGATTATTTTATTTATAAGAAAAAAATAATTCTTATAGGTACTCGTGAATATATGAATTATATAACAAGAAGTTTTTAGTTGTAATGTACATTGAAAAAGCTTTTAAAAAAAAAAATTATTGAACAATAATTTTTTTCTTTTTAATTTTTTTAAAGAAAAAAATATATATGTATTTCAATTATGAATCCGCAAACTCAAAGTAATTGTGCAGATAAAAAAAATATGTTTTTATATTAACTCCACAAGATTTTTTTAAATATGTACAAAACCACCTAACTAACCATCACGCCGTTTCCCCCGGGGGCGGGCAGAGCGGATGGATCGCCACATTGTTCTATTCTGACATAACTCTCGCGCCTCTTCTATAATACATTCACAAACATGGCCGCCTTTCAGTAATTAATTAATTTGATCATGCCATGTCTTCCTTGGCCTTCACCGACTTCTTTTTCCATTCACACTACTTGTATATATCTTTTAAACCATTCTTCCCCCATCTTTCTTAATTTTATTTATCACGCATTCATCCGCCTTACATTCCTTTCTTATTTCCTCATTAGATAATATATCATACATTGTTTTTCCGCACATTCTTCTTAGTGACCTCATTTCTACGGCATTTATCCTACTTTCATCTTTCTTGTGTCGTCTCCAGGATTTACTAATATGTAAAATAATTTAAAAAAACAGATTTAGATTGAATGCCATGTTTCACCTGCTATGGCACATGTGATAATGCCTTAGCAAGGCGAAACATGTCATTTCCATGAAACATAATAAAACTTCTAGAAAAGATAGGTTGTCTTTTATATTGTATTCCCGATAATTAAAGTAAATATAATACCTTCAAAACATGTCGAGAAAGATAAATTAAATTGTTTTTTTTTTGTTTGTGTTATTTATAACAAAAAAATTAATAATGGAATTAAAGTTTTAAAACCGTAAAACAACACATTTAAAATTATATATTGTATTATAATGTAATCAGAGATTTTTTTTAAATATAATGGCATGCGTAAGCAAATGGTGATCATATTGTGATCATACATGTCCTTTACTAGGGCTCGCACAACGATCTATCACAGTTATACAATGGATGATATACTACTGGATAGGACTGTTTCTTCGAAAGATTTGGGAGTTACATTCGATCCCAAATTATCTTTCAGTCTTCATATTACATCAGTATGTAATAGCTCCCAAAAGATTTTGGGATTTGTTCTTAGGAATGGAAAGGATTTTAAAAATTCAAAAGTCCTGAAGTTATTGTATAATTCCTTGGTAAGAAGTCGGTTGGAATTTAGTACACTGGTGTGGGCACCGCATGAAACAAAATATTGTCTATTAATCCAGAAGGTACAGAAAAAATTCTTACGATTTCTGTACCTTAAAGAGAACGGTTACTATCCCTGGCTGTACCCAACTGATTTCTTGCTGGGTATGCTGGACTACCAATCATTGGAAATTAGACGAACCATCCACCTGGGTGTTCATTTTTTTCAACTGATTCGTGGTCGAATACATAACTCTGATATTTTGAATGACTTGACTTTGTTTGTCCCCGACAATTATCTGCGACAAAGGCAACATAGATTATTTCACCTGCCACTGTGTAGAACCAATCTACCTAAGGTAATGCCCGTGGGCAGGGCAATAATCCTATTAAACCGCATCTCTTCGGATGTGGATATTTTTCACGATAGTGAGGCTACCCTCAGAAAGCATCTATCTCTTATGTATTAAATTACTATTTGCTTCTCTACTTATTGTACAAAAATGTTAATCTTTACCAAACTGTTCTCGAATATTTTTTTTTAAATTGTCTTCTGTTTTTCTTTTTTCTGACTTACTCTTATTTGTTTTCTTGTTATATTATTTGTAAATATGTTTTTTTAAATTGTTAATTTTATTTTTGTGGTTATAAACGATTTGGATGTGTTATTCTGTAATGTTTATAATTTTTTTGAATAAATTGAAATTGAAATTGAAATTGAAATTATAAAATTAAAATAAATAATTTTAAAAAGCGATGTTTTTTAAGTATTTCCACTTTCGTCGTTATTTCGACAGCGACCGGTTTTGACAGGCTCGCTGGCATCGATAGACCGTCGTTTTTAATTCGATTTATTAATTCCAACAAACGGAAGGCCACGACATAGGAAATTGATTTCCAGATGCGATTTAGCAGGATTTTAGTGCCCTCTAAGAGTCGTTTATAGTAAAAGTAAGAAAGGGCAATAGTAAGCTAATTTCTAGAAAAAGACCTTTAATTTTTTCACAGTTGTTTAAACCATATATTAGATTTTCGCCACTAATTTCAATAGCTAGGTAGCTGGCGAATAACTTGCCTTATCTATTTTGCTGGCCGGTCGGTCTCCGGTTCAAATCCCGCGTCATTCGCGATTTTTCTCTCTCTAATAAAAATAGAGTGTTTATGGTGCAGCAAAATATCGTAAAAAATATTGCCATGAACCGCCTCTATTGTCTATATTTTTTCATTGAAAGTTAGCAGTGAAAACAGTAATCAAGTGCATGAGTAATATCGAACCATTGAGCCGAATCAAGTTGATTAAAAATATGCGAAATCATACGATGGTGTCAGATTACAATGAGAACGAGATGTACCGTTGTCTGAGTTCCTGGAACCTCGTTGGGATTGCATTATGAAACGTTATACAATTGTGTCATTCTATGTTGTTTTATTTATAAAATAAATAAATATTAATTATCATATTAATTACTTAATCCAATCTTAATAGATGACGCTAGTGTAGATTGAACTAAAAAAAATGTGAAGTGTGGTGTAGTGAATTGTAGCATATATACATCTTCCAAAAAATTTGTCAGACATGGTGGTCGTAAGAAGGGCGCAATGGGGAATGTTGTATTACATAAAGCGTGCGCTTAACCCAACCAATGACAGGTCATAAATCCTGTAAACGCCTCGACCACCATATTATGTTTCCAATTTGCATCTTCGTCTCTATTAAGATACAATTAATCCTTAAAAATGATAACCCGCAATGGGTAAAACCCAGTATTCGTCTACAAGTATTTGTATACATTCAAAATGAAATAAATATTTATTATATATTCACCATACCTTTGTGTTGCGGATTCACTTAGCAATGCTTTTTAAACTTTGTAAACACCACGAACATTATTTTTTTTTGATTAAAAAAAAACAGCATGTTTCGGACACAGAAACCCTTCATCAATATTTTGTATATACAATATAAATATTTTAACTATTTTTTTTATTAATGTGGTTAGTTTTGACAGATATCAAAATGCTATTTTTTTTTTTGTTAATACGTACCATTAGAAAAATCATTTTAAGATATTTTAAAACTGACCACATTAATGAAAATTTTTGACATAGGACCATAAAGGTTCGAAAAATCACGAAAATTTTTAATTTGATATATTTATGTAACATCTGATGATGTCAACATAGGTTGACGAAACAGCTGTCGCGTAAAATAAAATACAATTGTGATACATTAATTAAGTTTTTTTAATTTAACAGTTTATAAAAAAAGTTTATTAAAAATAACCACGAGACTCCGAGGTCAATCGATATCGCAAAAGGGATAGTTTATGAATGATGAGTGACTGAACTTGGGACAGTTGGAGAGAGCGATCATAATTCGGCCCTAGTATGACGTAGCCATGCGAATATCCGTATTAATCGTCGAAAATGAGCTTCGGAGCCGACATTCCGCGGGCGTGACCCACTCGACTCCCGCAGTGCACTGTGCCTCGTCGCGCTGCAAGCTAAGCGAAAAAAAATCATTAAAGTACTGGTATCCATTATCCCATAGGTTCCCAACTTTTTCTGTGCCACCCCCTTTACAAAAACAACAAATTCAACATCCCTTATTCCTCAACACTAAAATCAAATATTAGAATTTTGTGAATGGAGCTTTAAAAATACGAGTAGTTATTGGAAACTAGAATTTATCAATGAAAGTGAAAGCGGACATTCAAAATGGAGTTCTGGTCCCAACCCTAAGGTATGGAAGCGAAGCACGGAATTGGCAGAAGAAGGATGAGAGCAGAATAAATGCGGTAG
Source organism: Lepidostoma basale (assembly GCA_022606425.2). Classification (NCBI taxonomy): domain Eukaryota; kingdom Metazoa; phylum Arthropoda; class Insecta; order Trichoptera; family Lepidostomatidae; genus Lepidostoma; species Lepidostoma basale. Next base: position 706,307 of record JAHDVF020000535.1, on the reverse strand, counting down.
AGATGAGGTCCCTAAGACGTACGTGGGGTAGAACGATATACGACAGAATCTCAAATGCTGTTATAAGAAAGGAATGTAGAGCGGAAGAAGGTATTATGAAAAAAAAATATGAAAGGATCGCTGCATTGGTTCGGACATACGGAGCGCATGAATGGAGGATGAATGGTTAAGAAAGTATACGTTAATGATGTAAATGGAGTACGGAGTCGAGGCAGACCGAGGAAAACATGGTATGACCAAATTAATCAAATTTTAAAGGTTGGTCATGTTAGAAGTCGGAAGAATCGACGTGCGTGTATGACTCGCTGTATGAATGTGGAGGAAGCTAGAGGTGTGCCAGGATAGAGTAGTGTGGCGGTCCATTCTCTCTGCCTACCCCTGCGGAGAAACGTAGATGGTTTGTTTGTTCGTTTATAGAATTTTGTAACACATTACCTATATTTTATCTCTCTATCAATCGAAACATCTTGTCGGCAAATTGTCACGACAGATGTTTGCACAACCGATGTTATATTATTGTCATCATTGGGTGTTACAATTAATTGATGACAACATTAGTTAGCGAAACAGTTGTCGCGAGCATTTCATAGAATTTAATTAAATAAATGTTGATAAACTTAAGGCGTTATACACTGTAGAATATCATAATGACGAATCTTTTTACGAATTCGTACACTTTTTATTCTCTTCTGAATTAATTTGTCCCGACATATTTCGAAGGTTTTACACCTTCATCATCGGCAGACAATAAATTAAATAAATCAAATATTGAATGTCGGCTAAGTGAGGAGTCAGAGAAATCGTCGCGCGTGCATGACACGATGTATGAATGTTGAAGAAGTGAGAGAAATAAGGCAGGAAAGAAAAGTGTGGCAGTCCATTCTTTCTGCCTACCCCTTCGGGGAGACGGCGTGCTGGTTAGTTAGTTATTTAAAATAAAATCAAAAGTGAAAAAAAGTTTTTTTATTAATAAAGAACATCGTAAATAAATTGTGATATGACGACAGTGTTCCTAATTAATCAGTTTGGTTAAAACGTCGTTTTATAAAGTGGGGATATTTGACCGTCAAGTTTGCGCGAATCGAAACACCGTGCGGCGAGGTAGAACCAACAAAGGTCGATAAGTGCGAAAAATAAACTCGCAACCATAATGGAAAAGTCCACTAGATCGTTTAACCTATATACTCGTGCCGGGAGAATCCGCACGAGACGTTAATTGGCATGCGAAAATCATAGCCATAAAGGAAAGTGGTCATATTACCAATTCGCGAATGACTTATGTTTACCGAAGGAGATCTACGATAAATTCCACAAAAATTTACGAATACACAAAGCACTTATTAACACGAGAGACGCCAATAGCTTTGTATACTGGTACAAGTCAATCACAACTGTTTCACTCCATTCCACAATATTTTTTTAATCACCACAAACTTGGCAGACCGTACACATTACACAGGCCAAAAGAAATTATGTAAAAAAATATTTTAAATAATAATAATAATAAATTGGGTAATTTATAAAGCGCCATTTTTAAGAATTACTCATCTCAAGGGCGCTGTAGAAGATGCTCCGTTTTATCAACTAGATAATAATAATAATAATAACAATGATAAAAAAAAATTATAAACACATTTAGTATGAGGGCTGCACCTGACGAAGTCGATCAGCCCTTCCCGTCAGGAAATGATAATTTGAAAAGGTGCGTTTTGAGTCTCGCTCTAAACTCTGATTGATTCTCAATGCACTTAAGGTCTGCTGGAAGACTGTTCCAGGCTGAAGGGCCGGCTACCGCGAAGGCTCGGTCGCCAAAGTTTGTGCTTGAACAGCGTTTTGGCACAGTCAATCTACCGATCGCAGAAGACTTAGCTGATCGCAATGTAGACTGTCTAGCATTCAGGTTCTCGTTGATGCAGAGTTCAGATATATAAGCTGGTGCCATTCCATGCAACGCCTTATAGACCGCAGAGCTTGTATTGTATCCTTTCTGGACATTTCAGCCAGTGGAGCTCCTTAAGATGCTGTTAAACTTTGATACGAAGTCATTACTTGGTGGTTTGACATATTTAAAAATTAAACACTTTTTTTACTTAGTATGTATAAAATACTTTATTTGAGTAAGTAGCGTCAACCGGTTTCACTCCGTAGCGAGCTTCCTCAGGGCTATACACAAACACAGGAAGCTTATTACAGAGTGAAACTGGTTGGAGCTACTTACTCAAATAAAGTGGTTTATACTAAATGAAAAAGAGTTCAATTGTATTTTTTTTAAATCTATTTTCAGGTAGTAATGTCAATCGAATAAAATTTCTTCCCCTCGTTTGACAAAACTATTTAAGGTCAGGTAACTTAAGCCAATTAAGCCGATTTTTTATTAAGCCACCCACGCGCTTTTTTTTCGAGGTGCCAACTTCGATTGTTAATAATAATAATAATAAACTTTTAAATATTTTCAAAAAAAATTTTTTGGTATCTTTAATATGTAAATAAAAACATTCTAAATTTCCAAAACGATTCATTTTTATTTTCCTACAAAATTTCAGTGCTTATGGAATTAAATGCAGTTAGAGTCAATTTCAATTAATACGAATGAAAACTACAGATTTTTTAAAGTTTAATTTATGATAATGATTCGCCTTTCTAAGGCATAATGAAATGTATGTTAATGCCTTAGCAAGGCGAAACATGTCTAATAACTAATAGCCCTTATGGGCGCAGAATTAAGTAAATAAATCAATTGATCAACTTGCAGTTTGCACTAAATACCTCGTAAAAACTAGTTTACTTTGAACGCGATCGTATGCCGTGGGCTATAATATAAGCGGTCATTCGTGTGTGAGATGGCTCCGCTTGGATCTCATCTGTATTCCGTTGGCGACTTCTCTTACCAGGCATCAGCCGAATAAGTTGTAATGATATATTCGTATGCGTTCTACGCGGGGGGTAATTAATTTGACGCTGAATTCAACCGTTAATATGTTCCAACACAGAACTATGACATCTTGTATTGGACTGTAAAATAGTCAATGACAATACGTGATATGTATTTATTTTTAGACTTAATTACAAATATAGACAAATATAAACAAAATTTTATGATAATCAAATGAAATTTTACTGAAATCTCTTGATGGACGTTCATTTTAAATAATAATGAAATAAAACGATGTTTTTTAACTACTTCCACTTTTTGGCTTTATTTCGACAGCGACCGGTTTCGCCAGGCTCACTGGCATCAACAGACTGGTGTCGCTGGCGCTGGTGTGATGGCGACATCAGTCTGTCGATGCCAGCAAGCCTGGCGAAACCGGTCGCTGTCGAAATAAAGACAAAAAAGTGGAAGTAGTTAAAAAACATCGTTTTATCTAATTATTATATAAACAAAATTTTCATTCTTTTTATCATTTCAAGTGTCTTCTGTTATAACTAAAATAACATCATAACTAAAATAGCGGAACACGGAAAATATCGAAAACGGTCGAAAATAATGTAACTACCAAGTATGAAAGATTATTTTTATATAGTTATTTATAATTTTTTTTACCACATTGTCGGCCATGTGAGGAGTCAGAGAAATCGACGAGCGTGCATGACACTATTTATGAATCTACTCCTTCGGGGAGACGACGTTATGGTTTGTTAGTTAGTAAGTTATTTCAATGTTATACATTTTTTATATAATTATTATAATTTTGTCGAATCGCTCTTTACATCATTACAGCGGGAGCCAAATCGATGGAAAGGGTATAGCTATCACATTGATTCTCGTGATATGTGATAGGTAGCTAATCTATCGCCATTTTATTTCCACGTGAATTTTGTACCAGATCAAAGACAGTGTGACAATCATACTGCCATTGCCGGGAATCGAACCCGGGACCTTCGGGGTGGCAGTCAAAGCACTTACAAATCGGCGACGAAGGTCGTCCGTCTAATTTACTCTTTCGTTACTAACTTACTTACCATCACGCCGTCTTTCCAAAGGGGCAGGCAAAAATAACGGACCGTCACACTGTTATTTCCTGGTACATTTCTGTTGATCCTCAACATGCATACACGCACACCCGTCGATTTCTCCGACCCCTCGCGGCATGGCCGATATCTAATATTTGACCGATATAATCCTGCCACGTTTTCCTCAGTTTGCCTCAAGTTCTATTGTTTTTATTTATTCATCTTACCGTTCACGTCGTTTACATATACTTTATTTATAATTACGGTGTGAAATTTACGAAAATATATGCAAATCCGGATACAAAATAACTGTAAATGACGAACAAATGGAAGTGATTCATAAGCAACGCACCAGTGAGAGTGTCATTCTTAGAATAGATACTCCACTGATATCATTATGATGCTTTGTACAGATTTTATATGAAGAAAGAAAAATGATTGGCGTTTTGAAAATTAGAAACCTTGAAAGAGAAAAATTTCAATTAAAATTAAAACTGTGTTAGATTGATTGCTTTGTCACATCAGATGTGATACAAAGTTTTTTTATACTGAGTAACTAACTAACCATAACGCGCGTTACCAGAGGGGTAGGCAGAGGAAAGAGAAATTCATTGTAATAAAAGTATATAGTTGTTGTTATTCTCTTCTTCTCTTTCTCAGCCTATTCCCGTCCACTCGTAGATAAAGGCCTCCTCCATTTGCTTCCATGTCATTCTGTTCTGTGCAGACTGCATCCAGGTTATTCCGACGTGTCTGTTTAGATCATCCTTCCACCGTAGTTGCGGTCGCCCTGCACTTCTCTTCGCTGGCCACGGTCTCCAAGTCAGCAGTCTTCTTGTCCATTTTTCATATGAGCTTCTGGCCACGTGACCCGCCCATTGCCATTTTAGAGTCGCCACCCGGTTGATGAGTTCAGTGACCTTTGTTTTTTTCTCTCACCGTATCGTTTCTGACTCTGTCTCTTAGGCTTATTCCTAACGTGGCTCTTTCCATGGCTCTTTGGGTCACTCGCAGTTTCTCGGCACTTTTTGTATAGTTGTTGTTACAAAGTAAAAAATATTGCTCAATTATGAATTCGCAACAAAGTAATGGTGAATACAGAAGAAATAATATATTTGTCTTTATCATTTGATAAAGCCTTAGAAATGTGAGATATGTCATTCACATATGGTATAACAAAATCTAGAAAACTCAGGAACACGTCTGGCAAGACACTACGTGATCGAATATGAAAAGAAAGAATTAGGGAAATTTTATTAATGTATTATTATTAATACTATTAAAATTTTTATTAATACTATTGAGTTTGATCCTGTAACCCTGCAGAAGCTCCAGCGGCAGCGTTAATTTAAACATTGTAAAAAAACAAAACATAAAAGTATTTTTTAATTCGAAATAGAATATTATCAATAATCAGATTCCTCCTTCACTCCTTTCTTCTTAAAAACCCTTATAACTTTTGATCTCCCAAGCTCATTGGTATCTAGGCTAAATATTTCTCTTTAATTGTATGTTTTTCCCCAATTATAATTTGTATTGTATTTCTACGTAAATGTATGTTTTTCCCACTGTAATTTGTACTGTTGATGATAAGTCATAATAGGTTTACTTCATAAGTCTTTCTTTGATTTTAGTTTAGTTATATTTTCACCAGAGGATGGAGAAGGTAACCTCTGAAATATATAGTGTAAAATATTTTTATTTTGTAAAAATATTTAATAAATAAAGTGAATAAAACATTAACGACAACCTTCAATAAAGTTCATTTTAATATTTGCATTTTATAGACAAGCATTTTTCGCAAGGCCTCCTCCATTCGCTTCCATGTCACTCTGTCCTGTGCAGACTGCATCCAGGTTATTCCGACGTGTCTGTTCAGATCATCCTTCCACCGTAGTTGCGGTCGCCCTGCACTTATCTTTGCCGTCCGCGGTCTCCAAGTCAGCAGTCTTCTTTCCACTTTTCATCTGAGCTTCTGGCTACGTGACCTGCCCATTGCCATTTTAGAGTCGCCACCCGATGGATGATGTCAGTGACCGTTGTTTTTTCTCTCACCGTATCGTTTCTGACTCTGTCTCTTAAAGCCGTGCCACACTGTTTTAAACAAGCTCTCCACATCGGTCTCCACCGCGGTTTAAAACTGTGTGGACACTTGTTTGAAACCAAAATTTGTGGACGGACGCACATAGTATGCGTGTGGATCCACAGTTGTAAACACGCATTCCACAGTTGGCGCTCCACATTCCACCAGTCAAGGTCAGTTGCATAGCGGCTTGGGGGAGTGCGGACGTATGCACGAAAATGGTGTGAAAATGGTGAAAATGGTGAAAATGCACTTGTTTTAAATAGTGTGGACGCCACACCAACCGTGGGCTCCACATCGCTCCACAAAGGTGACCCCTGTGGAGAACTTGTTTAAAACAGTATGTGGACGCTACACCAACCGTGGGCTCCACAGCTCTCCACCAAGGTCACCAGGCCAGAGTCCTTCTTCATAGTAATGAGCTATGTTTTGCTCATATTAAATATTGTAAAATAAATTCTTGTAAAAGCATATAAAAATTTGAGAGTTTTCTCCAGGTGTTGTCTAGTAATGTGTGATAATTGGGTTGATTACCTTTCACATTACATTAATAAAGATTTTCTTTTTAATGCTAACACCTAGTCTTAATAGATGGCGCTAGTGTAGATTGAACTAAAATATGTTAAATGTTTCTCAACATGGTAGCATAAATACAACTTTGAAAAAATAATTGTCAGAGTGGTGTTCTTAAGGGCGGAATGGAGAATGTTGTATTACATAAAGCAATCGCTTAACCCAACCAGACAGGTCATAAGTCCTGTAAACGCCTCGACCACCATAATCTGTGTCCAAATAATTTACATCTTCGTCTCTATTGAGATACAATTAATTCTTAAATTCTTGTACCATTGATTGTAACCCTCGTCGAGTTATGCTGTTATTTTACTAATGGTTTTCTTCTCTGTGGTCCTGAGAAATGATTTAGTGCGAACTGTGTCATGCCATATGTCATAATTGATTTCCGCAACGATATAATAGAGCCATTAGACATTGTGTTTGTTTACGTTTCGGTGAAAGTTCTCGCTAAACTTAACCATAACAGCAACACTGTCTTATCTGATCTGTGACGGCTAACCTCCGTGGAGACCTTGGCAATCGTCAATAACACCGAGTGCCAGTACCGCCTGGACAACATTATTAACACAAATTAGGCGTGCTAATACTGGGACTAACGCAACACCACATTGGTGCCGAACTGCGGCTTGCGAGCCAAATGCGGATCTTCTTTAAGTTGTCATCGCAAATAAAAGTCTATGAAAAAAGCTAAGATGAAAGCGCACAATGGTGTTCTTGGGCCGACCTGAACCATGGAACTGGCAGAAGGATGAGAGTAGAATAGATGCTATAGACATGAGATCTCTTAGAAGAATGTGTGTTAAATCTATGATGAGTGTCAAATGCAAATATAATATAAGTTTTCCATTGTTTTAGCCGAAACACTATAATACTTTAACATTATAAACTGTTAAATTAAAAAAAACTTTGTTTTATGTATCAAAATTGTATTTTTATTTTACGCGACAGCTGTTTCGTCAAAATATGTTGACTTCATCAGGTGTTACAATAATATATCAAATGACAAATGTTCCTATCATGGAACAGGCAAAGGAAGGATGAGAGTAGAATAAATGCAGTAGAAATGTAATAGTATCATAATTTTGTATCGTATTTTGTATCAACAATAAAAAAAACATGTAATAGTATCGTCAATTTGATGTTACGAAAAGAATCAAGTTCCATTTGATCATTCAAAACACGCAATTCACTGAAGAAGGATTCATTTACACTTAGAACTTTATTATTCCAACTGTCGCCAGAAAATTTACACGTTTCTCGGTAAAAGAGTTTCATCTGCTTCAGATGGAACCCTTTTATTCCAAGGTACACACCCGAAACCAACAAAACTTTGACTTCATTTTTCTCAGCTTTTTACTTTTGGCAGTTGAAACCTTCTTACTCTCAGGTGACGATACAATAAGTTTTATGTTAGTTCTTGTAAACCAATATGATTCTCAAAATAAATCTAAATCGCTGTACTCCTTATATTATTTGGATCTCTAGACTGATGAGTTATCTGACCACTGCAATAGCACAATAGCGATAGCCTGCCACGGGGCTACAGGTATTCGGGGTCGAAACACTTTCAAAGTAATTTCTAATTATTCTTCTATTTATATCCAAAGCCGAAACTCATTACTGCAAACAATCCTGACTCATACAGGGTAGACCGAAATAATTTAGTTTTTTTTTTCAATGCTATACGTAAAAGAAAGTATGCATCACACAAGTGAATAGAGAATGACGTCGAGGAATTCGGAAGCGAATCGTCCAATAACAATATAAATTCCGAATTTGCCTTTCTCTGTACAGGAACAACTTGCAATCAGACTTTCGCAAGTTTGCGAAAACTTTATTTTAATTTAATTTGAATATTATTATCATTTTTTTGTAAGCTGTTAAATTATAAAACTCTGCTTTTATGTATCACAATTTTTATTTTATTTTTCGTGACAGCTGTTTCTATTGTTATTTTTGTTATTATTATAATCGCACATCCTGTGAAAACTGTCGTAACACCGAAAAAGATTGTTTTCAAAGAAAATAATAAAAAATATTGCTGTCATCTAATATTTAATTCACGAATAAGTTGATGAATTTCACATACAATAATAACCATATACCCGTATTATTCATTATCATTACAACAAAGTAGTTCATTTAAGGTAAAAAAATATCAAAATGTGTTTTTCTCAGAACTGCTTTTTTTGTGTTGTGACGGTTTTTAGGGGATAATATAATAATAATATAATAAATTGGATAATTTATAAAGCGCCATTTTTATGAATTGCTCATCTCAAGGGCGCTGTAGAAGATGCTCCGTTTTATCAATCTTAATGTTTTGGCACATAGTAAAAGTTCACAAATTATTTCCAAGAATTTGGGCGTTCCCTCATAAATCATCCTGTTGCACTTCACACAATTCACTGGACACTCGGACGCTCGGACACACATGTGGCAACCATCTTTGAGGTCTCGACTCGGAAATAGCCGTTTAGAGACGTTTACACGATGCACTTTATATTTAAAACTTTCACGTATTTCAACTTAATTTGTTCTTTTCACTGAAACTATACGTAAATAATTAATTTTGGATACACAGATTTGTTTGATTCATTAAAAGGTGATAATAGATGTTAAATAGACGCAAATGGAGTACTCAGACCCTCAAAATTTTATTTAAATGGGGAGCTATTTGAGAGAGGGAGATGTGCGTATATACATTATTATAACATATTTCACCTTAATATGTTCTATTATAAATAGTAACTAACCGTTCATTTCATTAATTTTAATTAGGTACCTAACTCAACTACAGCAAGAACTTCAAAATTATATCAAAGAAATTATTCAAATTGACATATAAACAAAAACACATAAAGGTTCGCAAAATCACGAAAATTGAACAAATCAAATCGGTTTATTCCATCAATAGACATTACAAAATATTTTTAAGACGTCCATTGAGAACAGGTAAATTAATATATTGTGTACTACCAGAAACGTATGAGAGATGGTTCGACATTAGGAAGACAGGATACTCTCCAGAATTAAGAGAATTAGCCTTCTGAACGTACTTTCACTAATATGAAAGACGTCGATCTCCGAGGAGACCGCGTTCAGTAGATTAATTGCTCTTCCCACCGGTGTCACCAGAGCCAGGTTGGTTCTGGCGGTCAGTAGGTAAAACAATATTACTGTAACACCTGATGATGTCAACATAGGTTGACGAAACAGCCGTCGCGAAAAATTAAAATTAAATTGCGATACATAAAAACAAAGTTTTATAATTAAACAGTGTATAATGTTGAAGTATTATAGTGTTTCGGCCAAAATAATGGACTATATATTTTTTTGTATGCAGCAGGTCGTTTGAACACAATGACTGTATATATTTTTTTAAAACTATTATATTGATTCTCATGACATGTGATAGGTTGCTAATCTATCTTCAATTTATTGTCACGTGAATTCCACACCAGACCAAAGACATTGTGACAATCACACTGCCGGCGCCGGGAATCGAACCCGGGACCTTTGGTGTGGTAAACATAGCTCTTATATTTCTACGGCAGTTACTATTTTCTCATGCGTTCTCATCTCTCATGCTTTTCTGGTAGTATACTATACATAATATTATATTATTTTACCTGTTCTCAATAGATGCCTTAAAAATTCATTTTGTAATGTCTATTGATGAAATAAACTGATTTGATTTGATTTTCAGTCGTATTAATTATTTATTATTTATTTATTGAATCGCTCTTTACATCATTACAGCGCGAGCCAAATCGATTTATATCATATTGATTCTCGTGAAAATGTGATAGGTTATATATCTTATCGCAATTTTCCTGACGTAAATTCTGCACCAGACCAAAGACAGTGTGACAATCACACTGCCATTGCCGTGAATCGAACCCGGAACCTTCGGGGCGGCAGTCAAAGTACTTACCACTCGGCCACGAAGGTCGTCAATTTTAATAAGTCTTTAATTAGGAGATCAATCATATTATTTACTTTGAACACATGAAAACATCGAAATAAAACATGAACTTTGACGCTTAGACGCAAAAAAAATTGTATACTTTCCACATTTTGACTTTTGACCGGTCTGTATATGCAATCAATTATGAAAAATATATATTATACTTGTCAATAGAGGCAAACAATATTGACAAGACAGTTTATTACATAAATCAAACAGAGAGTTAACAAAATACGTGATTTGACAAACTAAATATGTGCTTTGTTTGACCTGTAGATGTTTTAAATTTAAAGAACTTTGATTTGTTAGTTTAAGTGGTTCAAATGTATATAAAATATTCGCAAATAAAACGGAATATCACCTCTTCAAAAGCAAGCAATGAAAGTTCGTATTATTTATTTATTGTTTCTTGAACAATGATAACAACTCGATACTAAATAATTAATACGAATGAAAACGTCTGTTTTAAATTTTTATTAAATGTTATGTGAATGACATGTTTCGCCTGTCTAAGGCATTGTCAAATAACATTTGTTAATGCCTTAATCAGGCGAAACATGTTATTCGCCTAAAATATAAAAAAAAACTTCTAGTAAACATACGTTTTCATTCGTACTAAAGTTCATATTGCATTTAAAGAAAATATTCGTTATTTTTCGTATTTATTATTTAATATGGAGTTATCATATACGAGTATATACGATAGTGTAAAATGCAAATGTAAGAAGTGAATTAAGTGCGAATTAAAGTGTTGTGAAAAAAAATATGAAAGGGTCATTAAATCAAATCAAATCAGTTTATTGACTCAAAATACATTACAAACAGCAAGATGTTTAAGGCATCTATTGAGTACAGGTCAAATACAACATAATACCAGGAACGCATTAGAGATGGTTCGACATTACGAAGACAAGATACTTTCTAAAATCAAGAGTGTTTGTCTACTGAACGTACCTTCACTAATATGAAAAACGTCGATCTCCGAGGAGACCGCGTTCAGCAGACTTATTGCTCTTCCCACCGGTGTCACCAAAGGCAGATTGGTTCTGGTGGCCTGTAGGTAAAACAATCTGTGCTGATAGTTTAATCAATTAAGATGGTTTAGACACATCAAATAAATCAAATATTGAATGTCGGCCATGTGAGGAGTCAGAGAAATCGACGCGCGTGCATGACACGATGTATGAATGTTGAGGAAGCGAGAGAAATGTGTCAGGAAAGAAAAGTGTGGCAGTCAATTCTTTCTGCGTGATGGTTAGTTAGTTAGTTAGTTATTATTATTAATATTTTCAGGATTATTTTTCCTATCTCTGTAATTCTTAGAAATTTAATAAAAGTAATGTTTTTACGATATATACAATAAAAAAATGCAAAATAAACATAGCACTATAATACGAAAACCTAAAAAGTGCTACGCAATTCAGAGATTGAAATATATACGTAACAAAATAAAAAGTATAATATTTACATACACATAAAACTGAGTTAATTTTTCCTAGCAGAGACATTAAAATAACATAAATATTACATGTGATACACAAGTGCAAACATTGAAGATTGTGTGAAAAACAAGTGATATATTTTAAAAAAATTGTAAAGTGTGAAATAAACAGAAACCAAAATGAATAACAGCCAGTGGCTCGTGATGCTCGTGCTAATATGGCGATGCGATGTGACGTCACCGTTGCTGTTCGACATGAAAACTGCGGTAAGTTCAAAAATTCCTAATACGTCATCATTGTTATATTGATTTTATTTTACTTTAGATGGCCATACAATTTTCGATGAATTTTATAATAGCCTCCTTGAAGATAGTGTTAATATTTCTTCTATGTTCGCCATACTTTGTGTTGTAGATGTTTTGTATTTTTCTTTTTCTTTTATTCTTTGCATACAATACTCACTTTTTAAACAAATTTAAATTATACTTAGGAATTTGAAAATAACTTTGTTTTATCCACAAAATATTTAAAAAATATTAAAAAACACAACATATTTCGGAGGATACCTCCACCTTCATTAATTTTTAAATTTTAATTATTGTATCGAATTTTAAATGCGTTTTTATATTAGTTTTTCTTTGTTTAGTTTTTATTGTATTTTTACACCTGAAGATCCTCCGAGACAGTGTTAATGCCTTAGCGTTTAATAAGTTAAATTAAAATTAAATATCAAACGTGTTTCGGACTACCCAGCCCTTCCTCAGTGATATTATATAGATATTAAAAATATTATAAAAAAATTTACAAATATGGTCAGTTTTGACAGATGTTATAAAGATTCATTTTGGAACGTTTATGCTTTTGTTATGAAGAAATTCAAAATTTAAAATAATACTATAAAGATATTTAAAATAACTTTAAATTATTATTCTTTAAAATATAAAATCATAAACGTTTCAAAATAAATCTTTATAGCATCTGTAAAAACTGACCATATTTGTAAACAATTTATTATGTTAATTTATTATAATATTTTAAATATCTATATAATATTACTGAGGAAGGGCTAGGTAGTCCGAAACATGTTTGATATTTAATTTTAATTTGTTTAAAAAGTGAGTGTTGTATACAAAGTACATATTTTTTTTTTAATATAGTGTTAATATTTCAATACCCCCTCAACCCTGCACATTTTACTCCCAACAGAACCTTACGCCCAGCTTAATAAAATCAGACAGCCTTCGTGGCAGAGTGGCAAAAGCCATAACTCCCACGCCGAAGGTCCCGTAATTGATTCTCGACGATAACAGTGTTTATCCACGCTTTTTTGGTCTGGTAGAATTCACGAGACACAAATGGTAATAGAGTTATCTATCATATGTCAACCGGAAAAATCCACTAGTGTGCATATTTAGATGTATGAATGTAGAGGAAGGTAGAAAGGTATGTCAGGATAGAGCAGTTTGGCGGTCCATCCTTTCTGCCATACTCCTCCGTGGAAACGGCGTGATTGTTAGTTAGTTAGACTGGACTTGTGTTGAAAAGCGATTTCGGGCGGTGCAAAACAGATGAATCTTTTCAGAAGTGATGGTCAACATCGGAAAAACCTGATATGGCATAAGAAGAAGAAGAAAGATGACTGATACTAATTGTGAAGAATCACTTTATGACTTAATCATAATAAGTACATCCGATTACTACAATGTTTTTAATACATAACTCATTTTGCAAACCAGTCCAGACACTGCAAGTCCCGCAAGGTTGAAGTAACAGACTCAAGCCTAGATAGCATTAGGGTACGACCACACCGAGTCGGTTGTTGAATCGCTTGCTGTCTGTCCGAAAATGACACGAGACTGATTTTAAAGTGTTGTCAAATTATTATACTTAAATTGAAAATGTCATGTTTTTTATTTAGCTTATTTAGTTTAATTCATAAACTAATCAATCAAGTAATAATTAAATAAAACGATGTTTTTTAACTACTTCCACTTTTGTCATCGTTTTATCAAAAACATCGTTTTATTTAATTATTATTTAAAATGAACTTCCATCAAGAGATTTCAGTAAAATCATTTGATAATCAATCAAGTTTAATTCATGAATTATACGATCAAGAATAAAAGTAAAGTCAGAAATTTATAAACTAACATTTATTTTCAAATCGAATATTCCTTTATTCTACATTTAGAAAGATATTTGGAAAAATATATTTGACATGTGCATCCTCCCTGTACTGACATACGGGCTGGAAACAGTTACGTCCACAAAAATAACAATACAGAAACTCCAAGTGACCCAGCGGGCAATGGAGAGAAGGATGTTAACCATCAGTCTGCGAGACAAGAAACGAAATGAATGGATCAGATAAAGGGCCAAAGTTGCGGACGTAGCGTGAAAAATAGCCTCGTTGAAGTGGAATTGGGCCGGCTATGTAGCGAGGACGACGGATGATCGGTGGACATGACGTACCCTGGAGTGGCGACCGAGAACCGGCCATAAAAGTCCTGACAGACCGCAAGCCAGATGGTCTGATGACATCAAGAGAGTGGCAGGAGGTCAATGGCACAGAGCGGCGAGAGAAAGAGAGTTGTGGAGGTCTGGAAGGGAGGCCTATGTTCAGCACTGGACGACTAAAGGCTGATGATGCTGATGCTGATGATGATGATGATGATACATTTTGCTAATTTCTTGCGGAGAATCAAATGAATAAATAAAAATTCAAACGTTAGAAAATTTAACTCTATGTAAAATAAAGAAATATTCGTTTTGAAAATAAATGTGAGTATATAATTTTTTAATTAATTAAATTTTTTAATTAATTAAATTTTTTAATTAATAAAATAGCTTAAACACATTTTAATTTATGATGTCACATTTTATCAATCAAGAATGAAAGAAAAGTCAATTTTTTTTAATACTTTGTATATACAATACAACACTATAAAAAATTACATATCAGACATGTTTCGGACAACCAGTCCTTCTTCAGTGATACACATTATAAAGATACATATTTAAAATATTATAATTTTTTTTACAAATATAATCAATTTTGACAGATGTTTTATAAAGATTTATTTTTAACAATTTTAAATTATTTTAAATATATATCTTTATAATATGTATCACTGAAGAAGGACTGGTTGTCCGAAACATGTCTGATTTGTAATTTTAATAGTATTGTATATACAAAGTATTTAAAAACACAATAAAAAGACAAATAAAACATCTACAACACAAAGTATGGCGAACATAGAAGAAAAAATTATAAATTCACATTTATTAGTCACATTTTCAAATCAAATAACTTGACAACGCCGTTAAATCTGTCTGTCATATTCGGACAGACAGAAAGCGAGTCACCACCCGAAATACTTTGGTGTGGCCCAAGCCTTACAAATATCAGGTTAAAATTACGCTGACATCGATACGCACTAAACCTGCGAATTCCAAGATTCAAATAGATCTTAAACACGTTTTTCCATATTCCCTCGCTATCGAGGTCTAGGTCTAAACAAGGCGAATTACAGTCTCATGAAAATAAAAACGAATATGTCTATACATTGGCAAATAAATACCAACGATTTATAATTATATTTCAACCAACGAACAAGTTTAACTGCTCACCAGTATCGAGATGATCATTATTTACGTACTGACAAAAACTAATCTATAATAATATTATAAAATTCATTAATTGATTTTATTGTATCGTAATAATACCTACTAGTAACGTGAAATAATTCTACAGTTATATTGGGAAAAAAATTCAGATAAAAATATTTAAAGAACAATGAATATATATGTTAATATTTCCACCTTTTCTTTTGTTTTGTATAATCGGCATCTATATAAGTAGCAACAACAACAACAAACCGTCACGCCGTTTCCCCGCAGGGGAAGGCAGAGATAATGGACCGCCACACTACTCTATCCTGGCACACCTCTCTAGCTTCCTCCACATTCATACAGCGAGTCATACACGCACGTCGATTCTTCCGACTTCTTACATGACCAACCTTAAAAATTAGATTAATTTGGTAATGCTCTGTTTTCCTCGGTCTGCCTTTATCATTAACGTATACTTTCTTAACCATTCTTCTCCATCCATGAGCTCCATATTTCCGAACCAACGCAGCGATCCTTTCATAATTTTGTTCATATTACCCTTTACCGCTCTACATAAGTACGAGTATGTGTCTCTATATAAGTATTTTCGCCTAAATTAATACGAATTTTTTCTTATCGCTTATTTCATAATTCGCCTAGCCAAGGCATTATCAATTATATTAATTTACATTTGATTATGCCTTAGCAAGGCGAAACATGTAATTCCCATAAAATATAATTAAACTTCTAGAAAACTGACGATTTCATTTGTAAAATTAACTAACTAACCATCACGCCGTCTCCCCGAAGGGATAGGCAGAAAGAATGGACCGCCTCATTGTTCTATCCTGACATACTTCTCTCCGTTCCTCTACATTCATACATCGTGTCAAGCATGCACGTCGTTTTCTCACACTGCTTACGTGACCGTATTTTTGATTGATTAAATCATAGATTTCTAATCTTTTCTGAGCCACCGCCCCCTTTACAAGAAAAATAAACGTTCAAAGCCCCCCTCCCATAAAAGTTATTCCAAGTATTTAGAATCTAATAATTGAATTTTAAAAAATTATTTAATCTTTTATGTATCTGAAAACGACATATGGTAGAATACCGAACGAAGAAAAGGAAGAAATGATTAGCGTGTTTTTTTTGTCTTTTTGGATTATATTTTTTTATCTTCCCACCCTCTCTATTTTTTTCTGGGTCTTCTACTGCCCCCCGAAAGTCTCAAACGCCCACAAGGGGGCGTTATCGCCCACTTTGAGAACCTAGGGATTAGATCGTGCCACGTTTACTCGGTCTTCCTCCATTTCTTGTTCCATATAACATACATCGCTAATACCATTATTTCTTCATTCATTGCTTACAAAACTTTTCTCATTAAGAAAGAACTTTCTTTAACTTATTGAAAGTTAAGGTATTAACACTGTGGAATTCCATAGTAATCTACTTTGGGAATTAATTAAATATTGTTTAGACCACTTTTTTAATAAAAAAATATTAAAATACACGACATGTTTCAGAGGATACCTCCATCTTCAGGTGTATTACCTGAAGATGGAGGTATTTTTCTAATTAAAAAAATGGTCTTAACAATGTTCAATTAATTCCCAAAGTAGAACTTTCTTTACTATTCTTTCTTCATTCATTGTTTCCATGAGTCCGAACCATCTCCAGAGATAGTACAGAAAAGTGTGGCTCCATTCTTTATGCCTACCCATTCGGGAATACCACGTGTTGGTTAGTTAGAGAGAAGATTATAAATAATTTATCCAGACACATTTATATTTGAAATTTAAATTGGATCAAATACACATCTAAGGATGATTCTCAAAGACGTTACGACCTTTGCAGGAATGAAGAATCATAAAATACATGAGATATACAAATCCTTGCGTTTATTATAATAAATGGTGAATGATGTGCTATTAACACAATCCTTCGTGTCAGACAACAATCACAGTTAATATGCAAACTCTGACAATTAAGATAATCGCAGGTACGGCCTTCTCTTCACCCCCGATCTGTGCATCTAATAACACATTTCCATAAGAAAATTTATAAGATTATGAGCATAATTAGAAATAAACGCTTCGTACTGTTAATATCACCATGAAACATGCGATTGCAATTTTACTAATAAATACGAATGAAAATTTACCAAAACTAACTAACTAAACTCAGGCCGTCTCCCCAAAGAGGTAGGTAGAAAGAATGGACTGCCACACTTTTCTTTCCTAACATATTTCTCTCAATTCCCCAACATTCATACATCGTGTCATGCACGCGCATCAATTTGACTCCTCTCGTGGCCGACATTAAATATTTGATTAATTTGATCGTGCCACATTTTCCTCGGTCTTCCTCTATTTCAAGTTCCATTTACATCGTTAACATACACTTTTTAACATTCTTTCTACATTCATTCTTTCCATGTGTCAAAACCTGATCAAACAAAATAATGATCCTTCCATTACTTTGTTCATAACACCATCATTCGCACCGCATTCACTTCTTATATTTTCATTCGACACTCTATCATACACAGAGTATCACACATTCGTCTAAGAGATCTCATTTCTACTGCATTTATTCAACTTTCATCCTTCTTTTTATCATAGGTTTACTAATTAAAGCTAAAATGGCAGTGCACAATGGTGTTCATGTACCGAACCTCATTTATAGAAGTGAAGCAGGGAACTAGCAAAAGAAATATAAAAGTAGAATAAATGCAGTAGAAATGAGCTGTCTTAGACGAATGTGTATAAAAAAATTGATAGTGTCGAATGAAAATATAAGTGAATGTAGTGCGAATAAAAGTGTTATGAACAAAAAAATGAAAAAAATCATTAAGATGGTTTGGACATATGGAAAGAATGAATGAAGAAAGAATGGTAAAAAAAGTATACGTTAACGACGTAAATGTAACTAGATATAGATGAAAGCCGAGGAAAATGTGGCACGATCAAATATGTGGTAATTAATAAATAGTTTTTTTTAAGACATTAATAGGATTAGTAAAAACTACAACATTTGACAGGCAATTGGGTCATGACAAAAAAGTTTGTTAACCTCTGATATGAATGAATGTGTTTAAAAGTGCGTTTATCAAAAAATGTTATCATGATACGTGTGATTCAACGTACTTCGGCATTATTAAAATTCCAATTAGTCTATATTTTATCAATTAAAATAATATCCTAATGGAGGGAATATACTAATATCCTAATATCCTAATGGCATACCCTAAGAATGGTAAAAAAATTATATGTTAAGGATGTAAATGGAACCAGAAATAGAGGAAGACCGAGGAAAACGTGGCACGATCAAATAAATCAAATATTGAATGTCGGCCATGTGAGGAGTCAGAGAAATCGACGCGCGTGCATGACACGATGTATGAATGTTGAGGAAGCGAGAGAAATATGTCAGGAAAGAAAATTGTGGCAGTCCATTCTTTCTGCCTATCCCTTCGGGGAGACGGCGTGATGGTTAGTTAGTTAGTTAGTTAGTTCTGATTATAATAAATTATTCAAATATGAAAAATGGAATCATAAATAAAAGAGCTCTTGTCTTAAATCTCATCCTTTTTCTTTTAAGAATTATGGGATTTTACGAAAAATAAAACTGAAACAATAAATAATGCCAATCATATATAAATTTTTGTCGTAATAATGAAATCAATGAAATGAAAACACAAAAAAAAAACATATAATATACAAGCACATTTAAGATTGCCTTTGTAAGGCGAAACATGTCACCCCCATGAAATATAATAAAATTTTAATGTATTTAAATAATCACGTAAAAAATACAGAGTTTAAAATTGGCATCTGGGTTTTTAATTTTAAAAAAATATTTAATACGAATTAAAACGTCAGTTTTCTAGATGTTTTATTATATTTTATGGGAATGACATGTTTCGTCCTTGTAAGGCATTATTAAATGTCATTCCTTAGAAGAGCGAAACATATCATTCCCATAAAATATAATAAAAATTCTAGAAAAATCACGTTTTCATTCGTATTCATTATTTAATATGGAGTTTTACATCATTGTTCTAGAAACAATAAATAAAATAAAAATATTTATAATAGATAATTATTATATTATAATAACATAATTTTTTGTAAAAATTCTGTGTGTACAAAAGGAGTATGTTGATAAAAGTGTCACCAGTCTGTCGATGCCAGAGAGCCTGGCGAAACCGGTCGCTGTTAGGTTGTTGTTGTTTAATAGTTCTCAATAAAAACCTCGTTATATTTCATTCTTATTTAAAAGAAACATCCAACAAGAAATTTCAATAAAATCATTAGTCGCAAAAATAATTTTTGTACTAAATATTTCAATTGATAAAACTTCAGTTTTCTAGAAATTTTATCTAAAAGGGCAAATATATATAACTCATGGAAAACACATGATTTATTATGTATTTTCATATAAATAAATTTAAAAAAAGATTGTTCAGAAAATAATATTGATTTCGGAACACGGTGTATTACGTATTTGATACTTGATCTCAATGGTACATGTAATAAAACATATCATTGAATTTTGAATGGTTCGCAATGCAAAATTGCACGTTAACTGCGTAATTAATTGGTTGTAAACTTAATCAAATCGACATATAAAGGCAATTCGCAATTTTACAATCGGATACAGATTTCCTATGTCGTGTATATACGTCTGTGGGGGTAATTAAACGTGCAAGTAATGATGGTAACAATCAGCCTCTTAGGCAGCCCAATGACGAGAGATTTCTATGGTCACCTACCGAGAAACTATTGTCATATCGACTGCTCAAATAAAACATATTACACGCTATACCGTGAAGAAAATCACGTGGATTTCGCCTTACAGAATTTTCAGTAGAACAATATTTTTGTATAAATATATTTTTTAAATCCAGTCAGATTAAATGAGGTTAGATCAATGGTCAGCAAACTTTGGCTCGCGGGCCAAATGCAGCCATTTGGCTACTTGAGTACGGTTCTTCCAAAAACAACGTGCTTAAAACACTTAATACGAAAGAAAATGTCTGTTTTTTAGAAGTTTTTTTTTCTTTATTGGTTTCAATTACAATATTTGATCCTTGCAGATGTTTATCTCAAAGATATTATTATTAGTTATTATAAAATGTCTTTTTATATTATGAATTTAAACTGTACAGAGCTGACTCAGTCAAGCTCAGGGGTCCATGGGCTATCTATATATGTTCCGACATTCGCCCCACAGCTAAGGAAACCATGGAAAAACAGTCGCGTTTTTTATTATAATTTATGACACGACATAACAGACTAGTTTTCGTTTGAATTATTTGTTTAATATAGAATTTTACCTCATTGTTCAAGAAACAATAAATGTGCTTAAAATACATTTATTAATTTAAATTTAACAGTAAATTAAATAGTTTCTTCAAAATAAAACCCATGCTATGCAACAGAGATCACCCTACCCATCGAATTGCGAATGAGCTGGATTCCCTTGAAATGAGGATATATCGTAGAATATTAAAAATATCATGGACAGAAATAGTCGCGAACGAGGAAGTACTGCAGCTAATGAAGAAAGAAAAATATATTATCAAGACCAAAAATCCCCTTATGAAATCCCCTTCGGACGCCCACCTGGAAGACCGCCTAAGAGACGGAAGGACAGCTGGACCTCATCATCCGGCGAAACATGATTTCTGTGTCACAGATCGTCAGATCTATTAAAATAAGAAGAAGCAGAAGACCAAAAAGCGCAGGAAACTGGAATACTTCGGCGACATTATGAGAAAACGAAATGTCGGGAGAAGAAGAAAATCCAGACTAGAAAACCTTCGAGAATGGTTCAGATGCAGCACAACATCCCGATTCAGAGCTGCTGTATCAAAACTAAAAATATCTAAGATGTTGTCCAACCTCCGTTAGGGGTGGAACAAGAAGAATAAGTATTTTAATATAATAATTGTATTGTACCTGGAATCATCAAACCGAAACTGAAATAAAAAAACAAACAAGGAAATTTGATTTACCTTAACCTTATACGGAAGTATAATACAAGGCTTTTGTTTTAACAAAGTTTTAATTTTTATTATAATAAAAAAACAATAAGAACATTAAATAAGTAGTTAGGTTAAACTAACTAACTAACTAACCATCACGCCGTCTCCCCGAAAAGGTAGGCAGAAAGAATGGACTGTCACACATTTACTGATGCGGCACCCCATCCTTCTCTTTTCGCCCCGTGGGAGGCGCGGTGTGATGGGTTGCGAACCTCATCGCCACCAATAGGCATCTCCCGCGCACACTTCGATCGTCCAACACCCACAAAATAAATCTAAAACAACAACAACAACAAACCATCACGCCGTTTCCCCGCAGGGGTAGGCAGAGAGAATGGACCGCCACACTACTCTATCCTGGCAAACCTCTCTAGCTTCCTCCACATTCATACAACGAGTCATACACGCACGTCGATTCCTCCGACTTCTAACATGACCAACCTTTAAAATTTGATTAATTTGGTAATGCCATGTTTTCCTCGGTCTGCCTCGACTTCGTACCCCATTTACATCAATAACGTATACTTTCTTAACCATTCTTTCTCCATCCATGCGTTCCATATGTCCGAACCAACGCAGCGATCCTTTCATAATTTTGTTCATTATACCTTCTTCCGCTATACATTCCTTTCTTATATCAGCATTTGAGATTCTGTCGTATATCGTTTTACCACACATACGTCTTAGGGACCTCATCTCTACCGCATTTATTCTACTCTCATCTATCTCAATCTAAAACAAATAATATAAAATACAATGATATAAAATAAAATAACAAAATAATAATAATTTAACACAAAATGTTCTTTTTAGATGGTGCACATATTGTCTATTTAATTTATGTTCCACGAATCCACCGTTTTTTTTAATTTAGCACATAACGGTTAAAGGTTCTCGTAAATAAATTTGACTCTCAAAATAATGTAAAATCATTGTAGGAACTACTGTTCTGACTCGTGGTTTATGATTTGCAGACCACTGGATTGCCAAATTAGATCATTACCTTATCGCTGCTCCGCTACAGATGTTATGAAACCAATATTCTTTCACGTCAACTGAAACAAAAGAAAAAAAAAGAAGTGAGATAAGTTGACAAAAAAAACGATATTTTATAGCATGTATCTTATTCATCTTCTTCAACCTATTTCAGTCCACTCCTGTATAAAGGTCTAGACTCTCGACTATAGTTTTGCAATCATTTCTGGGCCACCGCCCTCTTTAACCCTTAACGTACCGTGTTCAAAACAAAACGCTCGCTCCCATGTGGTCAATTCAGTTTACCGCTAACTTTATCTAAATATCAAGCATATGACTCGATGAATTAAAATTTAATTTATGTCATCTTGTAGGGAATTTCATTAGAAATAGATCGATATCTATAACATACATGGATTATTTGAAAAACATATCATTATTAATTTTTTTCTGGAACCATGCGATTTCTGATATAGAATGACGAGACAGCATATGAACAACTGACACCAAGTATGAACTTGTCTCGCCCCGCCGCGCCGTAGCGCTATAATTTTACGTATGATAAAGGCACCTAGGCAAAATGTATACTAGGGGAAGGGGGGGCTAGTTGTTACAGGGGCAAGTTGTTACATTCTAAATAACTCCCCCACTACTAGGTTCTGTGGCTTATGTGTCACATAGTATGTCCAAGTATCGTATCCGCGGTGCTCGACGGAACTTCGCTCTTGCCAGTCGTGCGTAATTCAAATAAACTCGATTATAGTGCATTTCGTATCTGAAAGTAACTTTTGTTGACTGATTTTGAAGTTTAATTGTTCACTAACTATAAGAGGTAAGTTGATTCTAATTAAATTGGTAAAACTCTACATGTCTCTGCTAACATTAAGATAATATATCGAAATAATAACACTTTCCGTGTTAATGTTATAGCAATTTGTTTTCATTTTGGGTCAGGGGGGCTAGTTGTTACAACGATGGGGGGGCAAGTTGTTACTGTAACAACTAGCCCCACTACGTTTCCTTTTAACTTCAAATAGCATATTTATATAAAATTCTTAAACTATTTATTATTATTGTTCTAGATTTTATATTACAATATAAAATCTAGAACAATAATAATAAAAACATAAAAAAAACATATAAAAAAAACAATTGGGGTAAAATTTCCGAGGAAACCTACAAAAGAGCAGCTAAAGAAGTAACAGAAAAAATATATCTATTCGAAGAGCTGCCAAAGCATACAAAGTAAATTTTATGACATTACATCGTTACGTAAAACGTCAAGAGAATGGTCCAACCACATCTAACTTAGTGGGCTACAACAAGCCTCGGAATATATTTTCGGTCGATCAGGAAAATGAGCTTACATTATATTTATATAGATACTATATGGCCATATAATCGAGATGTCAGAGGAAGACTTCGAGCCTTCCGAAATTACCGATCGTCCAATGCCTGAGAACGTTAGCACTGAAAGTGTATCAATAGATAATACCAACGAAACCATGGCAGAAACCGTTTCTATGGTCAATGAACCACATTCATCTTCTCCTTTATAACCTGCAACCTTCAGTTGTGAAGCTCTACCTTAAAATCAAGAAGAGAAATTATCTATTTTCACGGAACCGCAGCCATCAACAAGTGGCATCAATAAAATACAGCATACCACGCCTGAACAAATAAGGCCATATCCTAAATCTGAACCAAGAAAGGGGGTTGATTATTCCAGAAGAAAAATTTAATCAGCAATATTGACTGACACTCCGGTTAAGAACCAAATCGAACTGGAAGAGAGCTCGAGAAAACAAAAACAGGCCGCTTAATCAATTACAAAAAACATTTCGATGTGTGCATTTAAAAAAAAAAATAGTAGAAGAAACTGAAGTAGAAGCAAGTACTGGATTCTTCTTCCGACTCGGAACATGAAGAATGTCTGTGTTTGGTATGTATGGAGAGTTTTGATTGCTCTAAACCTGGACGGGAATGGATTCATTGCACCGCATGCAATAAATGGGCTCACATTTCCTGCATTCATTGCGATAAAGTTAATTTCAGATGCCAAAATTGTGATTCGGACATAGATTTAAGCGATTAAATATTCAAAAATTAAATTTTACATGTTATTATATATATTTTACATATTATTGTTAACAATTACATACATGTTTGATTTTTGTTTTAGTTCGTAACAACGTGCCCCCACCCTGTAACAACTTGCCCCCCCGTGGGGCACATTGTTACACTTTGATTTTTTTTTTTATAAATTCTATAATTATTTTTGTGGACTTTCTATGAACACATGTAAATTGTTTTATTATATTTTAATACACGTACTTTAAGATATAATCAATATGATGTCTCTCAAAATAAACAGTTATCAGATATTCAACTTTTAATTTTTTTGTAACAACTAGCCCCCCCTTCCCCTACGTTCAAGACAACGAGTACGTATTAATATTTGTCCCTTTTGGTAAAGTGTTAATATTTTCACAGTTCTGATATTATTAAGTTGCGTGCTGCATTTCCGTCCACAATCGGTATTATTACGTATGAGAAAAGGCCAAACATATCATTTATAATACGTTCAAAACAGCAAGTAAGTATTTGTCACTTGTGATAAAGTTGTAAATATTAGCAAAACAAATTCTACCTTAACACGAATGAAGGTGAGGGCAGTCTTAAAAAATAATATTTTTTGGGATGAAGGAAGTAATTTTTTGCTTTTTTTTTATTACGAAATATTGAGAACACTTCAATGGAGGATTACAATTTTTTCTTATAATATTAGGGTCCATAGGTTTTAAGAAAATCAACTTTAAATTGGCAGTGGAAACTCAATAGACCACATGGCAACGCGACGGTTAAATGAAAAATAAACGTTCAATCCTGAAATCGACATATGATAGAATACCAAACAAAGAAAAGGAAGAAATGATTAGCGTGGTTTTTTTGTCTTTTTAGACTATATTTTTTTAACTGCCCACGCTCTCTATTTTTTCTGGGTCTTCTACTGCCCCCCTGAAAGTCTCAAACGCCCACAAGGGGACGTTATCGCTCACTTTGAAAACCTAGGGTCTAGACAAAGGCAAAGTAAAACAATTGCAAAAATCTTGATACAAATAGAGAAACCCAAACATTATTTCATGCAAACATTAGATTTCAACGCACGGTTAAGAACCAAATTCTATCAACAATCCATCAATTTAATAATTATAATATGTTTAATGATGAAATCGTTCGAAAAATATTATTTATATCATAAAAATATTAAATAGCCTACGTCATGTAAAAAAAAGTTCGAGCGAATTGAAGAAATCAATATCAAAATAATTAATAATTAAAAAAGTTCATTGTTTTGGCCGAAACACGATGATACTTCAACATTATTACTGTTAAAATTTAAAACACTGTTATAATATCACAATTTATTTTTATTCACTGAGAGTGTCGCGACAGCTGTTTCGCCAACCAATGTTGGCATCATCAGGTGTTACAAAAAACAACATTATTAACATTTCCCACTTATTGTCTTTATTAGCATGGAACTGGCAGAAGAAGGATGAGAGTAGAATAAATGCGGTAGAGATGAGGTCCCTAAGACGTATGTGTGGTAAAACGATATACGACAATCTCAAATGCTGATATAAGAAAGGAATGTAGAGCGGAAGAAGGTATAATGAACAAAATTATGAAAGGATCGCTGCGTTGGTTCGGACATATGGAACGCATGGATGGAGAAAGAATGGTTAAGAAAGTATACGTTAATGATGTAAATGGGGTACGAAGTCGAGGCAGACCGAGAAAAACATGGCATGACCAAATTAATCAAATTTTAAAGGTTGGTCATGTTAGAAGTCGGAGGAATCGACGTGCGTGTATGACTCGTTGTATGAATGTGGAGGAAGCTAGAGAGGTTTGCCAGGATAGAGTAGTGTGGCGGTCCATTCTCTCTGCCTACCCCTGCGGGGAAACGGCGTGATGGTTTTGTTGTTGTTGTTTGTCTTTATTTCGACAGCGTCAGTAAAATCATTAGATTATCTTAAAATCAAACTAAGAATACAAATTGTTATGCACCTTTAATTTATAATGCTAAACCAAATAGCGATTCGATATAAACGTTAGAAAAAAATATTAAATATTAATTGAGTAATTTATCATAGAATTTACTGGTAGTTTGAATCCGATTCTATCCGGAAAAAAAAGCTTATTTGACCTCATAGTATTTACATCAGGAATTCAAAAACCTTCGAAATAAATCAAAACCTAATCAACTATTTGCCGAACATTGGATTTCGGCGCACTGGTAAGAACAAATTAACTAACCATCACGAAGTCACCCTGAAAAGATAGGCAGAAAGAATGGACAGCCACAGTGTTCTTTCCCGAGATACTTCTCTCGTTTACTCAAAATGTGTACATCGTATCACGCACGCACGTCGATTTCTCCAACTCCTCATGTGTTCAACATTAAATATAATATATATTCATTCAATGCACACTGGTGTTCTTGTTCCGACTGACGGGTAGGCAGTTAAGTTACCCGATGGTAAGTTAGTTAAGTTAGTTAGTCTCACCACAGAGTGAACACTTCATATGAAAATGTTATTAATCATTTAATAAAATATAATTATACCTTCTCCGATGTGAAAAGTGGAGAACGTAAAGCCCGAACAGCGTGACGTGAAAATCGACCTCGATCACATAAAAAATATATCCGTATTGTGTAATTGTTGTGCCCAAGTTCAAAGTCAAGAGCCGGCGCGCGAATAGAGCCGCTGCGGCGGCGGTCATAAGCGTCAGGTTTGCGTAACGTGACGCCTGTTCGGCGATTAGTAGTAGGCAAGTGTTAAGGTGTAGTGAAAGCTCCCGGAAACGAACGCGTGAATCAAACGAGATGAATAATTCCAAAAAGAAAAAATTGTTTCAATAACCTTTTTACCAGTGGCGTTCATTTATTTAGAAATTGAATAAATGTTGTCTTTTTTATATTATAAAAAAATTATAAGATTATAAAATATATTTATAATATCACTGAGGAAGGACCGGCTTGTCCAAAACACGTCTGATATTTAATTTTTTATATTTTTAAGTTAGTGTTATATACAAAGCATATAAAAAAGACAACATTTATTCAATTTCTATTCTTATACAAAATAAATAATTTATACTTTTAATATTATAATTACAAAAATTACATTATTCCCCCCGCCACCATTTTAATTTTTTATTTAGTATCAACATAACGATTTTGTCTCATTTCATTGTAGAAATTTCAACACTTGAAAGTAGATTAATTTGGTATTTTCCCAATCACAATCACAATCTCCCAAGCTCCCATTCCCAACCAAATGCAAATGAATCATTTATTAATTTCTATTTAAATTATATCTTTTCAAATGCATGTTTTTTTCTAAATTATATTATCATCGTGTATTATTATTATTTAATGTTATTTATTATTTTACTGTTAAAAAATAATCGTTAGTTCCTACTTACAACAAATAGCCCAACTTAATTTTTAATTTTGAATATTTGTATTGAATTTTAAATGCGTTTTTTATTAGTCTTTCTTTGTTTACTTTTTGTTATATTTTTACACCTGATGAAGGTATCCTCTGAAACATGTCGTGTATTTTAATATTTTTTTATTAAAAAGTGGTTTTAAACATTGTTTTTTTAAGGATTAATTTTATCTCAATAGAGACGAAGATGCAAACTGGAAACTGAATATGGTGATCGAGGTGTTTTTACAGGAATTATGACCTGTCATTGGTTGGATTAAGCGCACGCTTTATGTAATTACAACATCCCCATTCCACCTTTCTAATGACCACCATGTCTGACAAATTTTGGAAGTTGTATATATGTTCATATCCAACACCACAATTCACATGTCAGTTTCAATTTACAGACCAGCGCCATCTATGAAGATTAGATTTAAGCATTAAGCTGAAGATCTTTATAACGCAATGTGAAAGGCTACCGCCATTAACGCACTGCTAGATAGCGCCTGGAAATGTCACTCCAATTTATATGCTAACTTGGACCAGTTTTTGTTTTATACAACATTTCGAATGTATACAAATACTTTTAGACGAATACTGGATTTAATATATTTTTTTTAATTCTAGATTAATTTGGTCATGAAAAACGCACCAACCGTTAAAATAAATATTTTGCTTTACGTATTTGATGAATCATGTTGTTTTGTAATGTTTCCAGATGCAAATGATTTCGAGCTCTCGCTACCCTGGCGAGCAGCACGTGGCACGAACGGCGGACGGGTACAGACTGAGGATGCACCGCATACCATCGCCGGGAGGGGTGCCCGTGCTCGTCGTGCACGGCATGATGGGTAGCTCGGAGGACTTCCTTCTCCTGGGACAGGAGAGAAGCCTGGGTAGGAAATATTCAATTCATAAAAAAATGTCATGTAAAACTATTAATAACTAACTAATTAACCAACACGCCGTTTCCCCGAAGAGCTAGGCAGAAATAATGTACTGCCACACTGTTCTTTCCTGACATACTTCTCTCACTACCTCAACTTATTTTTATTATTATTATTTTTTTTTTAAAGACTAACACCAAAGATTAAAATCAATTATATTAGAATTTATTTTACAATCTTCAATGTGAGCTGAAAATAGCTCATTATTATGAAGAAGGAATCTGATCGTATTCAGGCTCGAACCCAAGTCCCCTGGATCAGGAGCCAAGCGTTCTATCCCCTAGACCACCACCCGATTCACATTCACATTCATCATCAGATCATTTTCCATGCATACCTCATACATACTATTCACCAGGACTTGTAGTTCATGCTCGATGTCGGCAAGTATGACAGCGTCATCCGCATGCAAGAGACAGCTTACTGACACTCCGCTCATTTTGGCACCTGCATCCAACCCTTTCAGCTCTTTCATACACTTGTCCATAAATAGATTAAATACCCACAATCGAAAAAAATATATAGTGTATAAAGTGAATGCAGCGCGAATGAAAGTGTTATGAACAAAATAATGAATGGATCATTGAGATGGTTTGGACGCATGGAAATAATGGTAAAAAATTATATGTTGACGATGTAAATGGAACTAGAAATAGAGGAAGACCGAGGAAAACGTGGCACGATCAAATAAATCAAATATTGAATGTCGACCACGTGAGGAGTCAGAGAAATCGACGCACGTGCATGATACGACGTATGAATGGTGAGGAAGCGAGAGAAATATGTCAGGAAAGAAAAGTGTGGCAGTCCATTATTTCTGCCTAACCCTTCGGGGAGACGGCGTGATGGTTAATTAGTTAGTTAGTTTGCTTTTTCATTTGACATCATACACAGATTTACATTCATTCGTCTAAGAGATCTCTTTTCTACTGCAATAAAACTATATATTAAATCATTAATAGGTACGAATGACAAGAATGAAGTTTTTTATTTTATTTCATACGTATAACGTGTTTCACCATGCTGAGGAATTACCAAATGTCATATTGGGACATTTTAAATTATTACAAAAAATATTTTAAAATAATGCTACTGTGATACCGAATATTAAGTTTTAAATAAAGTGCCAAAAGTAAGAAGTGAGTGTAGTGCTAACGAAGGTGTTACGAACAAAATAATGAAATTTTCATTTGGATCAGGGATTCCCAAAGTGGTCTATATAGACCCCCAGGGGTCTACGACAACTTACAGGGGAAAAAGGCAAAAAAAATTCTCAAAACAGTCTAAGGCAAAATTATAGTCTAAGGCATCTATTGAAAACATGATAATTACGATACCAGGAACGCATGAGAGATGATTCGATATTAGGAATTCAAGATACTCTCCAAAGTCATTTATCTTCTGAACGTACTTTCACTAATATGAAAGACGTCCATTATTCAACCTCTGATAGTAGAGGAACAAGAAGAGGAAGGCCACGTTAGAAATCCGAGTAATGTTGAAATGGCGAGAGGCGAGAAGGAAAATTGGGGGATCCATCCTTTCCGTCCAGCCCTTCTGGGAAACAGCGTTGCATTACTCCATTTATAAATATATATCGCACGTTGAAAACAAAAGTGATACTATACAAAAAACTCAATTTTTCAGTACGGTCATTTAAAGTTTTTGTGAGGTCAATAACTTGACTGTGAGTAGAAATATATCTAATGTTGTTGTTTTATATATTAGTTGAGATATTATTCCATCAGAATCTAGTTGATTTAAATTAGGTTAATAAGCAGGCAAAACTTTAAATGACCGTACTGAAAAATTGAGATTTTTGTATAGTGTCACTTTTGTTTTCAACGTGCGATATGTTAACTTCAGTTTTGCATGAAGGGGGAGTGGGCTAAAAGTCTTAGAATGAATCTGACGAAAGGGCACCACTACGTCCTATAACAGCTTTGGGTGTGTGACGGGCCTCTTACACGCATCTTATATAATAAAAACTATGTTTCTTATTTCAGCATATCTACTCTCGGACGCGGGATACGATGTGTTCTTGGGAAATTTAAGATTCAACAAGTACGCCTCACATGAGAACAAGAGTAAAAATGATCCCTCCTACTGGGACTTCAGGTAAATCCATAAATACAGTTGATTATTTTTATACGGTGTTCTTAAGAAGGAGGATCGATTTTGGTAGCTAGGAGTGTTTGAGTCATAATTTGTCATAAAGTAATTTGTAGTTAGGTTAGGATTATTTTATAACTAAGTAACTAACTAACCATCACGCCGTCTCCCCGAAGGGGTAGGCAGAAAGAATGGACTGCCACACCTTTCTTTCCTGACATATTTCTCTCGCTTCCTCAACATTCATACATCGTGTCATGCACGCGCGTCGATTTCTCTGACTCCTCACATGGCCGACATTCAATATTTGATTTATTTGATCGTGCCACGTTTTCCTTGGTCTTCCTCTATTTCTGGTACCATTTACATCATTAACATATAATTTTTTTACCATTCTTTCTTCATTCATTCTTTCCATATGTCCAAACCATCTTAATGATCCTTTCATTATTTTGTTCATGACACCATCATTCGCACCGCATTCACTTCTTATATTTTCATTCGACACTCTATCATACACAGAATATCCACACATTCGTCTAAGAGATCTCATTTCAACTTCATTTATTCTACTTTTATCCTTCCTTTGCCAGTTCCATGCTTCGCTTCCATACATACTTATATTTTCATTTTATATCATTATAAAATTTCAAAATTATTACTGTTTAAATTTAAAACACTGTTATAATATCACAATTTCTTTTTATTTACTGAGAGTGTCGCGACAGCTGTTTCGCCAACCGATGTTGACATCATCAGGTGCTACAATAAACTTAAAACTGTTAAATAAACGAGTTTATTGTAACACCTGATGATGCCAACATCGGTTGGCGACACAACTGTTGCGACACTCTCAGTGAATAAGAAGAAATTATGATATTATAACAATGTTGTAAATTTTAACAGTAATAATGTTGAAGTATCATAGTGTTTCGGCCAAAACAATGGACTATTCCATTATAAAATAATCATTATTTTGTTGAACAGGCTTTACTTCATGATAGCGCGAGCCAAATCGATGGGGAAGTGTGGGGGGAAAAATAGCATCAAAGGAAATATGTATGAAACCATGTGAATAGAATTTTGACAGTTATCTAAGTGTTTCATTCATCAAAAGAGTGTTCGCGATATCGCTATAACTGCATCCAAAGAGGTCTCCATTATTATCTCGTTTAAAAGACGAATCGCCAATCGCCTTCATTACAAGAAAACTTCGAAACGCATCTTTATGGCAATTTGGGGCACAAAATAGGATAACCCTTGCTCTGCTACAGCTGTGTGGAACATATAGATTCAGTTCTCTCAGTATTCCAAGATTGCAAATACCTCCCTTCTTATATTGTGAGTATTCTGCGAAAAAGCACTAAGTCAAAATTTTGCTGTTTTGACTTAATGATGAGATAAAATACAATCTGCAAAAACGCACTAAGTCTTATCTACACTACAAGTCGAGATATTTTCTGTAATAAGTCAATATAACATAAAGCCGTGCAAGGAAAAAGTACCAAGGGACTTAATGCAAAATCCCTGGATAAATTTTTGATGATAAATTATCAATAACAATATTTCGGATGTATTCAGCGGAGCTTATGGAGCAGTACTGACTTGAAAAAAGGTGAGATTTTTGGTCGGCGACATGATATCCTGGAGATGTCTAGTAAATGATGTCTACATGCTTCACTCAGGGGCAAACCTAGCAATTATTATTTTCTTTCTTTTCTCTTTTTACTAATTAATTATTATTTTACCTAAGGTACTGTACATAAGATAAAAATTATTGCTTAAACTTTTTAAATGAAAAAAAAACATTTCTAACAAAGTGAATATAATAGGTACAATGTGACTTCAATTTGAATACCTTACTGTAGTATTATGTATCAGCGAAAATGCACAAAGCATAAAAAAAATTGTTATATTCTTACAAACTTTGAACTTCAATTATCTCAGAAGTAGTAATTTTGACTTGGTGGTTTTTCGCAGAATACCCACGATATGTCGAGTTAACCTTTCACTTACGGTGCTAAAATAAAAACGTGCGTTCCGGTGTAGCGTAGTTAGTACGCGTTAAAAAACTTGCTATTTTAAATCGGAAAAATAGAAACATTCATAGCTAATCCCCTTAAATAATTATAATTGAAGTAAAAAATTATAATAATTGAAATTTAATTGCTAAAAACATTTAAAAAAAACCATCTGGCAACGCTCACGGAACGGGCATAGACCCGCTCTGGTTGGAAGCCCGAAAGCGATTGCCGGCGGCGGCGGGACGGCCGAGAGTGAGAACATTGAGCTAGAACATATGCAAGAGTGAGATGCGAATATAGTGACGCGTACTCAGCGCTACGAATTTTGTTTCCGATGTTCACAAAATACCTCCGATGTACCCGATGAATTCTGATTATTATTAATATTATTTTTTTAATCAATGCGTAAATATATTATGGAGGAATACCTAAAATCTCAACCTCGTATTTATTAAATGTATAGAGATATGGATGGTTATAAGAAGCAACGTGTAGAAGATACCCATCACACAGAAGGGAGGGTTAAAGTGTAAAGGGAGTAATTTTATGGTTTGTTGATTTCCCAGCATCGACGAACACGGTCAGTTCGACGTGCCCGCCATGTTCGAGACGGTGCTGCGCGTGAGCGGCGCACCCGCCGCGCACTACGTGGGCTACTCCATGGGCACCACCAGCTACATGATGATGTGCGCGCGCAGGCCCGACTTGGCGGCACGCGTGCTCTCCTTTGTGGCTATGGCGCCCGCAGTGCACATGGCCAATCTACAGCCGTTGGCCCACCTGATCTTCGGTCTGAAGTTGCCGGTAACACTCATAATAAGTTTAATACCTTCGAAACATGTCGAGGAAATATATACTCAACAGCGGAAAAATAATGTTTTAATACATAATTCATAAAAAATAAAAATGATTTTTTAAATCATAATACATTATCAAATCAGTTTATTAACTCAAAAGACATTACAAACAGCAACATGTTTAAGGCATCTATTGAGTACAGGTAAAATATTATAAAAATACAACATAATACCAAGAACGGATTAGAGATGGTTCGACATTAGGAAGACAAGATACTTTCTAAAGTCGAAAGTATTTGTCCCCTGAACATAGGTACCTTCACTATATGAAAGACGTCGATCTCCGAGGAGACCGCGTTCAGCAGATTAATTGCTCTACCCACCGGTGTCACCAGAGGCAGATTGGTTCTGGTGGCCGGTAGGTAAAACAATATGTGCTGTCGCTGCCGGAGAAATCTATCAGGGACAAAAAGACCAACACCCTCTAGCACGGCCGAATGGGATAGAGCCACGAATTTTACCTTACTCTCTCATGTAAAGATACCACAGAATTTTTTTCTGAACCCTCTCCAGCATAACGGAATATCTCGCCTCGTGAGAACTCATCACAGAACCACTTTCGAGTCTGCTCCGAACCAATGCGTTGTATCTGAGCACATTGGGATCTCTGAAAACTCTTCTGGTCCGAATGATGAATCCCAACATCCTCAGTAAATAAATATTGATTGTGTCGATTTTCATTTTCAAGAATTCCATAAATATTTTGTAATTTTTTCCCCGAAGATTCAAACAGAAACACTTATATTTCTTGTTTCTTGAACAATGATGTAAAACTCCACATTAAATAACTGATGAAAGTTTTATTATATTTTATGGGAATGACATGTTACGCCTTTTTAAACCATTATAAAACATTTGAAAATGCCTTAACAAGGTGACTAGGACTAACACACCTAGGACTAAGGTGTGACGTGTTCATTCATATTCATTTAAAACATATTCTTCTTATTATTATTAGTGTAGGCCTAGTGGCATGTTTCTTAAGAGGAATTGGCCTCCTGCGAAATCGACTCCCAGCTGTCGATCCATCTCTTTAGTGGTCTGCCCGGGGGTCGTCTACCATGGGGCTGGCCGTGTAACACGATGAAGGGGAGTCTGGATGGATCCATTATCCTCGCGCTTAAAAACAATTGTTCACAAATTCACATTTTCTTTTAACAGTGTGGACTATTTTCGTCTAGTCAAGGCATTACCAAGTCAATGATAACAAGTGATACGTAGAAGAATACGTAACTCAGACATGTTGAATGATGTGACTTTATTTGTCCCCGATAATTATCTGCGACAATGGCAACATAGATTATTTCACCTATCACTGTGTAGAACCAATCTGCCTGAGGTAATGCCCGTGGGCAGGGCAATAGTAGGTACTTCTAAACTGCATCGCTTCGAATGTGTTCATTTCTTACGAAAGCGAAACTGACCTCAGAAAGCATCTAATACAAATGTTATGATTTTTTTTTAAATAAGTAAATTCAGAAAATTATAAATAAAATATTTTTGGTATTCGTGTAACGTTGTAGGAGATGCTCAAGTCAAATGGTATCCATTACCTACATCTTGGTCAATACCAGCCAGCGATCGCAGCTTCGCTCTGTAGTCCGCGAGTACCCAGCGAAGACGTGTGCTTCACCCTAGCCTTCTTCCTAGTCGGAGACGACTACGACCAGGTCGAGTGGGTAAGTCCAACATACAATATAAACATCATAATTGCGACAACCCATTTGAATCCTGCAAAATTCATATTCTTTATTTTCCAAATGGATACTATTATTTCTCTTTTTCTTTTTTATATACTTTGTATATACAACACGTACATTAAAAAAAATAAAATTACATAGACATGTTTCGGGCAACCAGTCCTTCTGAACATCTGTCAGATCGTGTAAACAATTTTATAATATTCTAATATCTTTATAATATGTATCACTGAAGAAGGACTGGTTGTCCGAAACATGTCCATGTTGAATGGTTATAAAGTTATACACACGCAGCGTGAGTGGAAAAAGAAGCCGAGGACGACCGAGGAAAACATGGCATGACCAAATTAATCAATTACTAAAATGCGGCCACATTCGAAGTCGGTATAATCGACGTGCGTGCATGGTACGATGTATAAATGTAGACGGACCCGAGAGGTATGACAGAGCATTGTGGCGATCCATCCTCTCTGCCTACCCCTTCGGTGAAATGGCGTGATGGTTAGTTAGTTAGTTAGTTAGTTTCATTCATAATCGGCTGCAAGCACCACGCCCGCATACAATGGGTTAATATTATATCTACCAACATATTCCAGTAGCATTTTCCCACAATTTCTGTCAAGTGATCAATCAATAGTGATCGTTGAATAATATTCGCATTACAGAAACTGTCCTCGGAGGTGTTCGCGAGATTCCAGCCAGCGACGGTGCGACAACTGGTGCACTATCTCCAGCTGTCCATGACGGGTATTTACATCACTTTTTTTATATATACGAGGATGGTTTGAAAAGTATTCGACGTGATCCAGATATAGCGAAAGCAGATTTAATTTTTTGACTCAAATTATTATTATTTTGTTTAATCGCTCATTTATATTATGACAGCATGAGCCAAATCGATCTAAAGTGTATTATAGCTATCATAATGATTCTCCGTCTTCCTCTATTTCTAGTTTTATCATTCTTTCTATGTTTCCAAATCAACTAAATGATCCATTCATTATTTTGTTCATAACACTTTCATTTGCACCGCATTCACCTCTTATAGTTTCATTCGACACTCTTTCATACACAGTTTTTCTACACATTCGTCTAAGAGATCTCATTTCTACTATTTCCTAACCTCAAAAAATGCTAGTGGAAAGCAAACTCAGAATCTACAAAACATGCATCAGGCCTATAATAATTCACGGAATCGAAAGAAGAGTAGACACTGTCCGAACCAAAGATCACCTAAGAAAAGAGAGAATCGAGAGAATGGACCCAGAGAGAATTCAAAAGATCGTAATGCACGAGACTACAAAAAGTTGTCGACCACCAAAGAGATGACGAGAAAGCTGGACGTCTTTATTATCAACAATTTAAACAACTTTATATCAACTTGCTCTAATTTCTCACCGTTCGCACTTATGTCACAATCAGTCATACATTATATATTCTTAGATTGTCAGTAATAGTTTACTCATGAAAACAGTAATTTCAAAGTTTATTTATTATTTTCTCATATTGGTACCTCACGACCCTCGAAAACATATAAAATTTATTATTATATTATATAATACAATTTTATGTATTATATTAATCATCTAATGTAATGGAATCTTGCAATTGAATTTTCTTCCACTTCCCGAACTACCGAAATATGTGAATTTTTACACACGTGTCTTTTTAGTGAATATAAATATGGATTTTGAAGTATATATACATCTTCCAAAAATTTGTCATGCATGATCACAAATAACAAAGGTGGAATGGGGAATGTTGTAATTACATAAAGCGTGCGCTTAACCCAACCAATGACAGGTCATAAGTCCTGTAAACACCTTGATCATCCATGTTCAGTTTCCAGTTTACGTCTTCGTCTCTATTGAGATACAATTAAAATTTGAATTAACCACCCTTTGGTGTAAATCCAGGATTTGTATACAGGTATAAGTATACATTCACAAATATTTGGTCTTCAAATATTCTGGTCAAAATTCTTTGGCATATAGAATGGAATAATACTCCTAGCGGCTTCTAACAATATGTTGGTCAACAGCCTTCACATTGTGTTAATAAGGTAGTTTGCTAAATGCCGAAAATCATTCTCCATAGATGGCGTTAGTGGGTCAGTTGTATAGGTTAATTCTTGAAAAAATTCACTAGTGCAACCAAATCTACATAGATGGCTGACTGAAACTGCCACGTGAAGATAAATATGGATTTTGAAGTATATATACATCTTCCAAAAATTTGTCATGCATGATCACAAATAACAAAGGTGGAATGGGGAATGTTGTAATTACATAAAGCGTGCGCTTAACCCAACCAATGACAGGTCATAAGTCCTGTAAACACCTTGATCATCCATGTTCAGTTTCCAGTTTACGTCTTCGTCTCTATTGAGATACAATTAAAACTATAATTTTTACCTGTCCACACTCCCATAGTATCATTTCAACGACCCTTGATTTTCTCTGGGTTTTCTACTGATATAGAGCCTTTTTAGAAGTTTAGCCTAGGATATGAAGCTTTAGCCTCCATTATTCCTCGCCACCAATTCCTCGTGTACTCTTATTCGACCCTCCAACTAGACACTAAAAAAAAATCTTAATCTGGTCGGATACTTTTCAAAACACCCTTGTAAAAACAAGTCGCGGGAATAAATATACAGAAACCACTAAGATAAAAACACGATATCATTAAATGCCATCAATATATTAAATTCTATTATATATGCAGACACATCATTCTCTCTGTGATGAAAGGGTCGAACCTTCGAAACAAGTCGAGAAAAATTAACTCAAAAGTGGAAAAACAGCGTTTTTTTTAAATATTGTATTATACCATATATACAGACAGGTGTATGAAAGAGCTGAAAGATGGTGAAATGTCGGTAAGCTGTATATATTTATAGTTGTGTATAATAGAGTGTCAAATGAAAATATAAGAAGTGAATGCGGTGCGAATGAAAGTGTTTTGAACAAAATAATGAAAGATACATTAAAATGGTTTGAACACATGGAAAGAATGAATGAAGAAAGAATGGTAAAAAAATCAAATCAAATCAAAAGATATTACAAACAACAATTATAGTTTAAGCAGGTAAAACATAAAAAATATATAATACCAGGAACGCATGAGAGATGGTTCGACATTAAGAATACAAGATACTCTCCAAAGTCAAGAGTATTTGTCTTCTGAACGTACTTTCACGAATATGAAAGACCTCGATCTCCGAAGCGATCATGTTCAGCAGTAAAAGTATACGTTTACTATGTAAACGGAACTAGAAATAGAGTAAGATTGCGGAAAATATGTCACGATCAAATCAATCGAATATTCAATGTCGGCCACGTGATGAGTCCGAGAAATCGAAGTGCGTGCATGACACGATTTATGAATGTTGAGGAATGGAGAGATGTGTGCCGGAAAGAACAGTGTGTGTGAACGACGTGAACGGAGCTAGAAATAGAAGAAGACCGAGGAAAACGTGGTACGATAAAATAAATCAAATATTGACCATGAATGTCAACCACGTGAGGAGTCGAAGAAATCGACGTGCGTGCATGACACGAAGTATGAATGTTGAGGAAACAAGAAAAATGACGATTTTTGATAATTTTATTTCATTTGATAGGTATGACATGTGTCGCCTTTAGGTATTATTAAATGCCATTTGATAATGTGTTAGCGAAACGAAACGTGTCATTCCCAAAAAATAAAATAAAACTTCAAGAGAACAACCGTTTTAATTCTTATTAATTAGGTTTATTTGCGTAACATTTTAAATTTTATTATCACTATTAAAACAATGTACAGTTCATTGACCTTTATAAATATGGAAAACAACAATATTATGTTCATATACACTTATTATCCAACATATTTAAAAATAATACCTACAAATTGCTTAACTAGTTTCATTAAATTATATATGCACATATTTAAGAAAAGCGTGTCTGCTGCATATATTCACACTACCGCAGACAATGACACGCGCGAGGGGAGATCAACAAATCGATACACTGGCAACGATGAAATTAAGCAACAAAAATGAAATTAAGCAACAAAAATGAAATTAAGCAACAAAAATGAAATTAAGCAACCAAAATTAAATTAAGCAACAAAAAAGTATTACCCTGCCCTAGTGTCTAGTATGCATGAGGTATGCAAGCAATACGATTTGATGATGAATGTGAATAAGTACAAGGTAATGATTTTCGAAAAAGAAGAAAACATGACAGTCCGTGAATGATGAAAAAACTTTTAGTGTGAATGGTGAAAATCTGGAACAAGTGGATGAATTTGTTTATTTCGGAAGTATGTTAACAAAGGATGGGAGAGTGGAGAATGATATTGAAAGAAGCGTTGGGGCAGGCAACAGAGTAAATGGTGCACTTAAAGTTGTCATCGCAAACAAAAGCCTATCCAAAAAAGCTAAGATGGCAGTGCATAATGGTGTTCTTGTGCCGACCCTTATGTATGGAAGTGAAGCAACTGGCAAAATAAGGATAAAAGTAGAATAAATGCAGTAGAATGAGTTATAAAGTGTCAAAAGTAAGTATAAGAAGTGAATGCGGTGCGAATGAAAATGTTACGGACAAAATAATTAAAAGGCCGTAAAGATGGTTTGGACACATGGAAAGAATGAGTGAAGAGAGAATGGTGAAGAAGGTATATGTAAACGACGTGAACGGAGCTAGAAATAGAGGAAGGCCGAGGAAAACGTGGCACGATCAAATCGGTCAAATTATTAAACTACCACATTAAAATAGCCCAAGTGGCATCCTAAGAACCAGTAAAGATGTTAACAGACTTTGGTGCAAACGAATCCCTAGAATTGAAACAACGAAAAAAGGTTTGAGAAGAATAAAATACTTCCTACACGTCCTCCGAAAAATATTTTCTGTCTTTTTTTCGCAAATATCTTGAGCCTTCCTCGTCTACACGCACGTACTACGGTGACCATAAACGAAACAGATAATTTTAGGACAAGAATCTGTTGGACGATAATTCGGAAGGTGAACGCGTGAGAGGCCAGTGTTTAATACTAAATTTTATTGCCAGGAATTCAACATTATGATCAAACCACCGGGGAAGTACATAAAGAATGGCGGCATTCTCAATCAATTGTACCATAAACAAAACTATAATAATGATTAAAAAAAAACAGTAGGTCCTTATAATAAACCTTGAATTAAAAATGTTCACGTTACAATTCTTACGAATTGATTGGTAACTTAAGGAAATGATATCATTTTAAATCATTTATTGCTGATGGTCAAATAATTATATAATTGATGCAGTGTTTTAACTCTTAATATCATCATATTTTTTAAAATTTTAATATATCATATATTATATTTAAATTTTAACAAAAAAAAAGGTTCTATTGTTTCATGAACGATGGTGTAAAAATCCATATTCAATAATAAAGATGAGTGAAAATGTACGTTTTCTAGAAGTTTGAATATCATTTATGGGAATGACATGTTTCGCCTTGCTAAGACATTATCAACATTTGGATGCGCAATATTGCAGCAAATTGCATTCTGCCAGATCCACGTCTTTTTCAATTTCACAAAATTATTTTTATTAATTTTACTTTAATAGTCGGAATAATCGACGTGCGTGCATGGTACGATGTATAATGGAAAAAAAAGCCCGAGAGGTATGCCAGGACAGATCATTGTGGCGATCCATCTTCTCGGCCTACCCCTCCGGGGAAATGGCGTGATGATTAGTTAGTTAGTTAGTTAGTTACTTTAATAGTACCTTTAAATTTACCCTTTCTCAAATAAATGCCTTAAACTGTAATTATGTTTGTAATATCTTTTGAGTGAATAAATAAACTGATAAACTGAAAACGTGACAGGATCAAATAAATCAAATATTACAATGAAAATGTCGGTCACGTAAGGAGTCAGAGAAATTGACGTGCGCGCATGACACGATGTATGGACGTAGAGGAATCGAGAGTAGTATATCAGGACATCGATGTGGCGATTCATTATTTCAGCCTACCCCTCCGACGAGACGGCGTGATGGTTGGTAAGTTAATTAGTTAAAGAAAAATAAAAAAGGTTTAGTCTCTTGCAATATATATTCTATTAATGTGAAATCCTTGGGGTCTGTTGTTATAAGGCACACAAAGAAAATTAACTGTTACATATAAAAAGGCGGAAAATGCACATGCATTATGTAATGTAAACTTGGTTCTGCAAAAATGGAAATATGCAAGGTCTGTCGACTACGCGATTCAGGAGTATTGATGGCCATTATACGTAATAAGGACATATTTATCGATATATCCTTTATAATTTATTTATAACCAACCTTAAAAACTGGTTGGTGTTGGGTAAATTGTTTCAATGAATAGTCGTTTAAGGACCGGCTATGTTTTATATGAATTTTGTGACATGTTTTATGTGAATTTTTCTCTGACTCGTGGTTATAAATTAATTATGAATACGAATGAAAACGTCAGTTATCTAGAATTTTTTTTATGTATACAAATGCTTGTAGACAAATTATTATTTAAATAGATGGCGCTAGTGTAGATTGACCTACAAACAGTGAAGTTATTAAAAAAAATAGTAGCATATATACAAGTTCCAAAAATTTGTCAGACGTGGTATCGTAAGATGGGCGGAATGGGGAATGTTGTTAGCATAAAGTTATCGGTTAACCCAACCAATGACAGGTAATAAGTCCTGTAAACGCCTCGACTACCATATACAATTTCCAAAAAAAAAAATTACATCTTCGTCTCTATTGAGATACAATTAATCCTTCTTCTTCTTTATTATTTGCTAGCCTTCTTCCCTCCACTGCTGGATATAGGCCTCTTCCAATTTCTTCCACTCGTCCCTATCCTGCCCCCATGTATCCAAGAGTTTCCAACCCTTTTGATAATATCATCGGTCCATCTCATTGGTGGCCTTCCGACACTTCGTTTATTTTCCCATGGTCTCCAACTGAGTAATTAATCCTATAATTTTATTCTATTTCATGAAAATGACATATTGGACCACTCTAAGGCATTATAAAATGGCAGACAGTGAAGATGTTTGATAATGCCTTAGAAAGGCATAACATGTCTTTTCCATAAATTATAAAGGAACTTCTAGAAAACAGAAGTTTTCATTCGTATTACATCATTGTTCGAGACAATAAATATAAGGTTATTACTTTTTATTTTTTGATAAAACTAAGGCGTGTTAACATTGTGAAATTCTATAATAACGAACTTTGGTATGAATTATGAATTAAAACACTGATTTAACCTATTTTGAATTAATATTTCTCGACACCTTTAGAAATGTTATATATTCATCACCAGGAGAACGATGTAAACTCGAACATAGATACAGGAGACAAAATACACACATTTGAAATTATGTTTCCCGACATCTTTCGAATGTGTTATATCTTCAATGTATTGAACGCTAAGGCATTAACACTGTGGAATTCCATAGTAATATACTTAGGAAATTGAAAATAACTTTTTTTAATCCACTATTTATGCAAAAAATATTTTTAAAAACACGACGTTTTTTGGAGGTTGACCCTCCATCTTCAGGTGTAAAAATATAATAAAAACTAAATAATGAAAGACTAATAAAAAAACGCATTTAAAATTCGATACAATAATTCAAATTTAAAAATTAACCTGGGCTATTTTTTTTAATGGTTAGTACTTATAACAAATATCCGAGGTTAATTTTTTAATTTGAATTATTGTATTGAATTTTAAATGCGTTTTTTATTAGTCTTACTTTATTTAGTTTTTAT
This sequence comes from Lepidostoma basale, assembly GCA_022606425.2. NCBI lineage: Eukaryota > Metazoa > Arthropoda > Insecta > Trichoptera > Lepidostomatidae > Lepidostoma > Lepidostoma basale. The sequence goes on along the minus strand of JAHDVF020000535.1, from coordinate 662,720 downwards.
TATATTTTTACACCTGAAGATGAAGGTATCCTCCGAAACATGTTGAGTTTTTTAATATATTTTTTAAATAAATAGTGGATTAAACAAAGTTATTTTCAATTTCCTAAGTATATTGTTATATCTTCACCACCGGGAGAACTATAATATACTATAATATATAAACTCGAAGAGAGACAGAAGACAAAATACACACATTTGAATTTAAGTTTCCTGACATGTTTCAAAGGAACGAGTATTATACCTTCATCGCCGGTATAACGAGACACCCTTTTAAATTAATGTTTCGAACCCATTCGTTTCATATGTCCGGATCATTTTTTTATTTTATTTGTGATGCAATCATCCGCCTTACATTTCCTTTCTTATTTCGTCATTCGGTATTCTATCATTTATCGTTTTCGAAACACCCTTCTCAGTGATATCAATAATATTTTGTTTTCTTAATTTGCTTCACAGATAATCTCACGCAGTTCGATTTCGGCGAAGATGAAAATCTGAAGCGATACGGAAACAGCACCCCGCCGACTTATGACCTTAAGGCGAATAAGGCTCCGGTGGTGCTATTCTATGGCAGTAACGATCGCCTCACCTCCGCCAACGTAAGTTCACGGAAAGTACACCATCTGCGAGGCACACGCTTTTATCACAATCACTAGAAAGGGGAAAAAATTGTTATGATATACATTGCAAAATCTGAATACAAGACTTTTACAAGAAAAAAAAATTCAATATAAAAAGTGACAAAAGAATTATAAATACTGTAATATTGAATTTTTGATAAAGTTCAAACGTTAACATTGCGGAACTGCATAATGACGATTTTTTAGGAATTAAAATACTTTTTTATGTTTTTATTTTCTTGACATGTTTCAAAGGTTTTAAATCGTCATCATCTGGAGATCAATATAAACCGGATAAAAAAGTTTATATCGTTCTCCCGGTGATGAAGGTGTAAAACCTTGAAACATGAAGAGAAAAAAAATGTAAAAGTGAAAAAAAACAGTGTTATTATTCATAAAAAATCATCTGTAATGATGAACAATAATTTCGACATGTTTTGAAGGCATGTTCATACCATGCCTTCGTAACGTCGTAACGTCGAAACATCAGGAGATAAATAAAATCGACAGTGAAAAAAAAACTTTGTTTAAATTCATAAAAATACATACTTAATAAAGCTAAAATTTAAAACATCGCTGTGGAATTAATTTTCACGTTTTTTTTTATCAAAAAAGTGTTTTCTTAACTAGTATATTAATTTATCTTTGAAGGTGAAAAAAAGCAGTATGATGATTTATATTACAGTATATATTATAAAAATCATAAAAATAATAAAATAATTGTACGAATATACACAATCGCATTAAAAAACTTATTATTATAAATTTTAAATAGATTTTTTAAACGCATAAGATTGATTTTTACAATGGATTAGCACCAAAAAATAAAAATCCATGACTACATCTTATCTTTGACTTTTTATGATTAAAAAAACCTTGTGCAAGTCTTGTATTCAATAAATCTGCATTATAAAAATAAATAATCAAAATGATTATTCCAATGGGAAGTACATAAAGCTGCATAAATGATTAAACATTTAAAAAAATCGTATTCCGTTATTTATAGTTATGTCACATAGACAAAATTGCTTTAACAATAGTTTGGTCATTCATGCAACTCATTTAACAAGGTGGAAAATATATGTAATCAAAGCAAAAATGCAGTAATTAAAAATAAACACAATTTCTGTTTTTTTAAACAGTACCTTAGAGTAATAAAAAAAAAATAGTTACTGCACTTTCGCTCACGAATGTATGGCCAAATCAAAAAAGATCTAATCAACAGATCTCCCCATTATTTCAATTTAGTAATTATCATATCAGTTGAAACTATTTTCCATTGACACTCGAAATCTGACTTTTCCACTATACATGTAGTAGGTTTAAAGAAATCAATTATTTTGAAATAAAAATACAATAAAATTGAATCTAAATATTTGTTTGATCGCTGAAATATGTGTATTGAAGAAGTCAGATCAAAAAGCTTAGTAATATGTTATGATAATTTTGAAACCATATCCCATAAATCAATAATCTAACCCCCATTTGAAAGCACCAGTCTTGCAAATATGGTAGATCGTTAAAATAATTTGATCGACAAAATTATAACGATCTAACGTAAAAATCATGACAGCCAAAGATCTAATAGATAGATCGGTACAAAGCGCTCCCCGGAGGTGAATAGTTATATGATTTAAGATATAATTTCATAATAAAATTTCAAAAAAATTTAGAAATTAAAAAAATGAACATATTTAGAACAGTTAAGTGTACATTTAAACAGTTATGTATGTTTTAAAGTTAGTACTGTGTGGATGGTAGGCATTGAAGTTAACACTATACGAATGGTAGGTTTGAAATTAATACTATACGGATGGTAGGTTTGAAGTTAATACATTGTAGAATGAAACTGTTTCATACGTTATACAGGTATACATAAAATTAAACCAGTTAAAAATAATTTAAAAGCGATATTGAATATAAAACAATGTATGGTATGTATGGTATGAAGTCTGCAATAGGAGTAACCTTGTGATGAACGAGTCAAAATCTAAAGATATGTAGACGAATATATGTATCTCTTAGACGAATGTGTAGATACTCTATGTATGATGGAATGTCGAATGAAAATATAAGAAGTGAATGCGGTGCGAATGATGGTGTTATGAACAAAATAATGAAAGGATCATTAAGATGGTTTGGACGTATGGAAAGAATGAATGAAGAAAGAATGGTAAAAAAATTATATGTTAACGATGTAAATGGAACCAGAAATAGAGGAAGACCGAGGAAAAAGTGGCACGATCAAATAAATCAAATATTGAATGTCGGCCATGTGAGGAGTCAGAGAAATCGACGCGCGTGCATGACACGATGTATGAATGTTGAGGAAGCGAGGAAAATATGTCAGGAAAGAAAGGTGTGGCAGTCTATTCTTTCTGCCTACCCCTTCGGGGAGACGGCGTGATGGTTAGTTAGTTAGTTAGTTTTACAATCTTCAAAATGAGCATAACATAGCTAATTATTATGAAGGAGGAATCTGGTCGTGTCCAGGATTGAACCTATGTCCCCTGTACCAGGAGTCGGGCGTTCTGTCCCCTAGACCACCACCTGAATAGTTAGTTAGTATCACTTGAACATTGAAGTGAAAACTTTCTGCAAAAAATATCATGAGGATAGAAATAACTTTTAAGCATGACATTATGACTAAATATATTGTTAGATATAATAAGTTAGAACTATTCACCTCCCGCGGGAATCCAAAGCAACCACCGCCTCCACCAGCTTACCTCCATCCATCACCCACCATGTTCAACTTTTCACATTGCAGGAGATTCGGGAGATTGGTAAAGTGTACAGACAGACACGTACGCTGATGTACATACGGCGTGTTCCTTGGAGGAAGTTCAACCATTACGATTTCATTATGGCCAAGGACCTGCCGACACTCATGAACAACGAAATAGTCAAATTGCTAAACAACATCACGCATGCCGCTAGGTTCAAGGAATCTAATAACGCACATGTCCTTAGCAACACAGTGTGAAAGGTGGACTCAATTGTGAACAATCATTTGTATAGTTTTACGGGCGTGGATAGCACACAAGTCCGTTGCTACAATATGTAGAAGTGTGGACAAAATTGTGAAAAAAAAATCAAGTTACATTTCAGGAGTTGAAAAGCGTACTTGTTTACATCATCATATACATAATTAAGAACAATTATTTGATTGGTTTTAAAGGCGCATATGGCATACAAGTCGTAAGCTACAAGTTGTGAAGTTATGGATAAAATTGTGAATAATAATTTGGTTATTAATCAAATAGTCAACTAAGAAAAAATATTTGGTTGGTTTTACAGGCGCGGATAGCGCATAAGTCCTTAGATATTAGGTGAAAAAGTTTGGAAAAAATTGTAACAAACTATCGATGCCGCTTCTATGGCGGCATCCGAGTAACACAATTTATGAATGCCGCTTTTATGGCGGCATTCAAGTAACACAATGTATGAATGCCGCTTATATGGCGGCGTTCGATAAACATAATTTATGAATGCCGCTTTTATGGCGGCATTCATAAATCGAGTAACGCGACCTATGAATGCCGTTTCTATGGCAGCATTCGAGTAATGCGACAAACTATGAATGTCGGTTCTATGACGGCATTCGAGTAACGTGACAAACTATGAATGCCGTTTCTATGGCGGCATTCGAGTAACGCGACAAACTATGAATTTCGCTTCTAAGGCGGCATTCGAGGAATGAGACAAAATATAAATGCCGCTTCTATGGCGGCATTTGAGTGCAAATGGTTAAAAAGCGATAATGTTTAGGTATTTGCTTTTAATTAACTACAAAAAGTTGATTCAATTCAATAATTATGTGTCATTTTATGCTCGTTTGCCTTTGCCTGAACTATCATTAGTGTATAATTAACAAGATTTTATATGTATGTCATATTCGCAAAGCTAGAACTTAAGCGGTGGTAATTTGATATGTAATTAAATCCCCCAATTGCAAAGTATATAGACACCATTAAAAACATTTTATGGTGCGTTCACACTTACAGACACTTAGAAATCAATTAACGCATACGCGTGTTTCTAGCCTTACATTCTAACATATTCAGACATGTGAGAAAATTACATTTAAAACTGCAATCGAATTTGTTATGCGATGTGAATGCAAAATCGATTTTAAGCAGTGGCGCGCAACTCATTCACGCAATAAAATTATTCTTGGACATTGATGATCGTAAAACATAACTAGATACAACAATACGTATACTCTGTGAAGACGTTAAAATAACGCGCAATACGGTGCTGTGTAATCATTACACATTTCAAAATTAGATTTCTATAATGGTAATAAACGTATTCATATACAATAGCTTCAGTTAACTACAGATGAAATAAAAAACTGATATTTAAAATTTATAAAAAAAAACTCACAGAAATAGGCCAAAACCGACTGTCTCAATATTTAATTTCTGCGCACACTACCCATAAAATGTCTCGCACTCGCGAATATAAAAATTGCGAAAGCGAGGTGTAAAGATTGTGTGCGAGACAGTCGTAGATTTTTCATTATTTACATTTCGATGTGCGAAATTCCGACCCACTGTATTTTTATTGTATTGGTAGTATATTCCCGATCTTCGATAAAACACTAACTTTGCTGACTAAGCTTTCCCCAGATCCAGCTTCATCCAGATAAACAACGTTCTACTGTAATTAAGTTATAAGATGCCGTGTGTATTCGCTACACATCACCGGTAAGAAAATGGTACAGATGAAACATGTTATTTTTGACGTTTTGCGGCTCGAAATTATTTCGAGGTGGTTGTGACCACATTGTCAAAGTTTTAGGAAGTCCCATATATTTGAGTCCGCTGGCGACGTGGTAGAAACCCAACCAAATCATAAAATCATTGGTTTATAGTATGATAATACTTTCATAGACAAAGAAATGTCAAAAGTCAATGTAAGAATTAGGTACTGTGTCTGATATGATACGTGTCGGACCATAACTGTAAATGTGAACGAACCTTTCTTGAACTAAAATGTTACTATAGACGTTGATCTCAATTGAATTGTTGCATTTATATTTATTAGTACTATTTACCTCATAAATGTTAAATATTTATAATAATAAGATAATAACTTAAGACTAACACCAAGAATTAAAAATCAATGTCATTAGAATTTATTTCATAATCTCGAATATGAGCAGAAAATGCCCATTTTTACAAAGAAAGAGTCTGGTTATGTCCAGACTTGAACCCAGGTCCCCTGGATCAGAAGCCAATCATTCTGTCCTCTAGACTCTAGACCACCACCCGTTTAACTTAAATCGTTCCCTGTATGAGTAGACAAAGAACGTACAACCACAATCTTATATCCCACCATAACACTGCCTACTTCTCATTCACATAATGTGTCATTACCGGTTTCACAAATGGTCAACATTTTATTAATTCTATAGAAATAAATGTTGTTAAAAAAAATATACTAGCTAACTAACTAAACTTAACGCCATCTCCCCGAAGTGGTAGGCAGATCTAATAGACTTCTTATTCTTCTTTCGGTGCCGTGTCAGCCCCCCCCCCCCAAATTTGGCGATCACTACAGCAAAGGCACCTCTATCCTGCGCCACTTGGAACAGGTTCTGAACTCTTGTTATTCCTGTTCACTCTTTGATGTTCCGCAGCCAGGACAGCTGCCTTCTACCAACTCCCCGACGTCCCACCACTTTACCAATTAATATCAGTCGAAGGAGGTGGTATTTTTCTCCCCTTAGCACATGACCCAAATATGAGACCTTTCTAATTTTCATACTTGATAACAGCCTTCTATTGGCTCTGGCTCTCTGCAGTACGTCTGCATTACTGACCCTATCTAATAGACTACCACGCTGTTATTTTCTTACGAAGGACTCGAATCGCTTTAAGAGTTGAACTCACGTTGCTGAATCAGGAGTTATGGTCCTTTTTCTTCTTCTTTACTATAGACCTATGTAGTCTGTTCTCCTGAGAGTTGCTTCTCCTGTGCGATGGATTCCCAGCTGTCTTTCCATATTTTAGGAGGTCTTCCACGAAGACGAGTCCCGTGTTGCTGATTTTGTAGTCCGAGGGGATTACGTAGTAATATAGGGGAGTCTGGGAGCATTCTTTAGACAAGGCCGCATCAGTCCCTCCTTCGCTGTCTACTTCATCTTATATCCTCAGCCTCACATATCTCTCTTATTCTAGTGTTCCTCACGCGATCTCTTAGTGACTTGCCTGCTATCGTTCTCAGTGTCATCTTCTTAGAACTTTTTTGGACCTGACTGTGTCAGACCTCGCTTCAAATCCATGTGTTATTATCGGTCTAGAACAGTGATTCCCAAAGTGGTCTATATAGACCCCCAGAGGTACGACAACTTGCAAGAGGTCTACACCAATTGTAAAAGAAAATGAGGGTCCATGATATATAAATGGGGGTCCATGAGATGGTTCAACTAAATTGAAGCCGAATATTGAAACGTATAACGAATATCGAAATCGTTGGCGACCTTTTTTTTAGCTCATGTCGGGAAATCGAATGTCCGATCATAACCGAATGAGCTAAAAAAATGGTCGACAACGAATTCCGGCTTTTATGTTTCGGATTTTTGCTGTTACACAAAATAGAAGAAATTGCCAAGGGGTTTACGGGACTAAATAGTTTGGGAACCTCTGGTCTAGAAGTTATGCATTCTGACATATTTTAATTTTCTGATGTTATTATATATTTAATGTGATACAGATTTATCGCTTTGTAAACATTATTTGTATGCATATTTATGAAGGTGGTTAGTTATTTATACCATGCACATAATATGGGCTTTCCTAGTAGAAATAATAAGACATTTTGTAAGGCCAGTAAAATTGACTACGTAAATTGTATAAATTAATTGTATTTTTTTTAATACTTAGTGTAAAATGCGAAATGTACAAATAAAAATAAACAAGGTACCTTTTATGATTTGAAACGATTTTATTTTTAAATTTAAAAAGTTGATTCAAGAATATGCAACATTCAATTAAGGTATACAGACAAAAAAGAGTGTGAAATCTGTATACAATGAGAGGCGAACGCCAGTTGATGGATTATAATTAAAACAAAGATATAATACATTCAATTAAAACGAATGAAGACATTCATTTTTTTAAACATATGTTCCGCCTTTTTAAAGCACTATCAAACGTAAAATAAGACATTTGATAATGCTTCATAAAGATGAAACATGTCATTCCCATAAAAATATAGAAACTTCTAGAAAACAGACGTTTCTATTATTTAATATAGAGTTTGTTCAAGAAGAAAATAAATAAATGTATTTTTTGTGTAATGATTTCGGAACTCTGTGTAAACTCAGCTGTTAAAACTAAGATGTAATTAATACGAATGAAAATATCTGTTTTCTAGTATTTTTATTATATTTTATACGAAAGACGTGTTTCGCTTTTCTAAGACATTATTAAATGTAAAATAAGACATTTGATAAATCCTTATAAAGACGATATATTTCATTGCCATAAACATAATGAAACTTCTAGAAAACAGACGTTTTCATTAGTGTCTATTATTTCATATTGAAGATTATTTCATTGCTCAAGAAAAAAATATATATATATGTTTTATTCTGTAATTGCGCAGATTTTCACGGTCGGTAGCAATATGTTTTTTGGGATCTTGAGAAAATCCGTGTAACTCGTCTTTCTGGACCATTTGGAGATCGTTTCATTCGCCATCTTCAGGGTGGTTATGATGGAGATTGCAACGATCTCCGAAACGTCGGTCCAGAAAGACGATTTACACTGGCTTTCCCAAGATCCTAAAAAACACAGTATTTTGTGTACAGAATTTCGGAACTCTGTGTTAGCTTATCTGTAAAAAATAAGATGTCCTCAACAAAAACCAGTTACAAAATATATAAACACTTTTTACATTTTTTTTCGAAAATTAGTTTACATGACGTTACAGAAACATGCATCATTGAATTTGTTGTACGAGGCTGATCCAGAAAGTAAGTTTACTGAGGCTCTCACGACCGGGTGGATTTTATTTTCCACATGTTGGCTACACTTCCGTGTAGCCCGACCCTTCCCCTCCGCAACGAGACTGGTTCGAGGTCAGTACGTTGAGAAGTGTCGACACGACAACACGTTTCGTGAAAAATGTCAATCCAATCTCCCGCCAAGTGCGAAATACGCGGCGTCACCCGTTATCTCGTTTGGAAGGGAAAACCTCCGGTGGAGGTTTATAATGAGGTGAAAACTGCATATGGTGATAAAGCTATGAATCGTACGAAAGTGTGTACAAGTGGTGTCGCGAGTTTAAAGTCTGTGCATGATGATCAGAAAAGTTCAAAACGATAATTTCTACTAGTATGTAATACGGTAACCACGTAATTTTTGTTTAAATAAAAAAAATGTAACCTACAAAAATTCAGTACACTTGCTTTCTGGATATGCCTCGTAGTTTGACTAACGCGTGTAATACATCCTAGGACCACTCGCGTAGATTTGAATAAGCGCCGGTATTCCAAGGGCAGTGTAAAAACGCAAAACATTAAAATAATCCGACATTCAATAACAGTACATTCCTCGCCACACAAATAGCGAGGTTAACTCTGATCAATAAAATGTGGATAGTTCCTTGAACTTGGTTATTCGTTAATAAATAAATCCGTTATGTTATCAAGGATTAAAAATAAACCATTATATTAATATATTCATAACTTAATGAGAAATGTGATAAAGGGTATGTGTGGTAGAACTATATAAGAAAGGAATGTAGAGCAGAATAATGTACGAGTATTATGAACAAAATTATGAAAGGATCTGTACGTTGCTTCGGACATACGGAGCGCATGAATAGAGAAAGAAAGTATACGTTAACGATGTAAATGGAGTACGGAGTCGAGGTAGGCCGAGGAAAACATGTCATGACCAAATTAATAAAATTTTAAAGGTTAGACATGTTAGAAGTCAGAAGAATCGACGTGCGTGTATGACTCGTTGTATGAATGTGGAGAAGTGTGTCAGAATAGAATGCAAACGTGGCGGTCGATTCTCTCTGCTTACTCTCGAAAAGATAAAATGCTGTTACTCAAAATATTTAAAAAAAAAATTTTTTTAAAAAAACGTGTTTGTTAAATGTAAATAAAAAGTTATCACCTTATTTGAAAGTGGTGTTAATGTGTTTTTTAAACTAGGGATGCGATATACAAAGAATTTTGGAAAGATTTTAATTTTGTTTACTTTTTTTAAAATTTTAAAAGCCAAATGGGTTTTTTTTTATTAATTTGATGGGAAAAAAATCTAAACATTTAAACAAAGATTTAATTAAATCAATGATATTAGATGTAGAATATGATCAGAAAACAGCTCATCATTTTGAAGAAGGAATTTGGTCATGTCCAGGCCTGAACCCAAGTCTTCTGGATTAGGAGCCAAGAGTTTATCGCCTAGATCACCAACCGAATTACATAAAAATATATTAAATAAAATGGAACAAATACATTATTAATGTGTTTTTAACAAGCATTTTATTTCTGTTTTCTTTGCTTTAAATCATTATGCAGGTTTTTTTATATTCAATTTTTTTTTTTTTTTATAATGCCATCAAATATAACGATATATTATTTAAAAAGAAAAAAGCAATTTATTAAAATTAAATAAATTTATTTAATTTTCTTGAACAATGATGTAAAACTCCATATTTAATAATTAATACAAATGAAAACGTCTGTTTTCTGTAAGTTTTATTATAATTTTATGGATATGACGTTTCGTCTCGCAAGCCCTTGCAAGGTGAAATATTTCATTACCATAACATATTTTAAAATTTAAATTTAAAAAAAATTCTAGAAAACAGACTTTTACGTTTGTATTAATTATTTATTAAATCTCAGACAAAACTATTTTTAATATTAAGTTGATGTGAAGTTGATGTGAAGTAAATATGTATGCCTCACCAATAGTAAATAAAATTAAATATATACGAGTATACCAAACAAGAGTTAAAAATATATATATTTGATCGAAAAACCAAACACGTATGTAAAAATTTCAAATGTATTATTTTAATATAATACATAGAAATTCATCTTTCACAATTTATGTGTACCATATACGTCTGAACTTGAGCAAAAACTGGTACTATATTGCAATCCATCGTACCTTGAGCAATAATGGGTTAATGTATGCAATGCGAGCGAAAACAGCGCACATAACAGAAGATCTGAAGGTCATATGAAGGGTATAAGTGCATTGACATGCAAGTGAAAAAATTGAATTAAAAGTTTCAAGGAATTCGAGTCATACATTAATGATCAAAATTCCGATCTAAATATGGAACGTACAAAAAAAACTAACAGTCCACTTAACAAAAATATAAGCGTAAACAAAATAAATATATGTTTTGATGAAATGTTTTGTTTGTGATCATAAAGGATTTGGGTCGAGTCGAGTGTCTTGCGGGTGCATTACCCAGTCAAGGTCCATAATTCAAGACCTTTAATTATACAACTGTTTTTGCAGTAGTCCATCATACAAGAAAAATTCATAGCATGTATCATACAAAAGATTTAAAAATGGAAGGTGAAGGTTTATAGTAAAAGTAAGATCGAATGCTTTGAAAAAAAATATATGTAATTTCATTAAATCACAATCATTAAGCTGTAATCTACCAAAGAGGGTAAGCAGCAACGCAGAAGACATCATTCATCTGGGTGCACTTCATATATAATCAGGTAAGAACTTTTGTGATACCAATTATTACTAATAATTCGTTGTCATCAAATTTGCTGTATGGATTTCTATACACTACTATTAGAAAAACTTTTATTTTTACTGGATATGAGATTATGTGGATAAAAATATTTGATGACAAAAAATTTGTTCGGAAAAGAAAATTATTTAAAAATAAATAATCACATCAGATGTGATTATTTTTTTCCTTAACCTTTTCGTGGCTGGTGGGAATACGTATTCCCACTATCGAAATTTCTCTAAAAAGATCAATGGGAATTACGTTTCCCAAGTTTATTCACTCCAGTCATCTAACGCCATTTTTGGGTATTACGATAAAACATTTACCAGCTTTATCGTTTGAACTTTTAACTGGCAGTTGAATTTTAAAAAACAAGTCTTATTTTTTTTTGTGTCGTACGACAGATACGTTAATTTTTTGACAAAGCTTTCAAGTAAATAAGGATTTTGACGATTGATTTGAGTTCTATAGGCATTTATTTCACTGTATGATATATACATAGCTGGTGATTTGATGTGAATTTCAATGTTCGTCATATTTCAAAAGTGGGAATTTGATTTATTTTTATAAAATCATTTTAATATTTTTTTACTTAAAATAAATTATTAAAAAAATATGTACATATTTTTTTCTTACAAACAATGAGTATTCTACCAAGTATCAGTGGAAAGTATAGATTATTTTAGTTTTTTTATAAGTTCCGATCGATTTAAGATTTTTTTAATCACATTTTATTATTATAAATATGAATGACATTAGTCATTAATATTTCCATTTATTAAAATACAAAAAAATATAATAAAAGAATAAAAAATTTGAGCATGAAAGGGTTAATATAATAAAAATTTAAATATATTTCCAAAATTCGAATATCAGCTTTTCCATATAATAAATCTAATTTATATAAGTAATGCATCAAAGAAAAACTATATTCTATTTAAGTTTTTAAAAATAATTAACACCTCGACTTGTTTAATGGTGGAGTTTGTTAATTCGAAAATCAAAAAAATAATCCATATTTCCTTACTGCCATCTGTCGGTAAACGCCTGATACCTAAACATATTTAGAGATTTGTAACGGTGCCATTGCAAATCTAATTTTTGGATTGTAAAAATTAGTTTGTGGGTTTGCCGCTAGGTTTGCTATACTCGTAAAAGGCGGTATAATTGGGAACGCGAAAACATTTATGTGCACATTATGTTTAAATTAAATTTATTTGGACAAACCAAGTACTTTATTTCGATTCTCAAGTGTGTCATTTATGGTGCAAATTTTAAAATATTATAATTGTCATACATAACCTCATACAAAGTAAAAATATACATTAACTCGTCAAAATGATTTATACCAATCATCGATGATTGAATATCGGAAAATTACATTAATTTATTCAAACATCATTATCATCCAACTGTTTATTTATTTTTCATTACTGACGATGATTTTATAGGAAGAAAAATGTCAACCGCAAAACAAACTAATCTTTTTATCGTTTCTTGGAAAATTCTGTAAAATTCAATATTAAATAATTAATTCTGCTCAATTGGCTCAGTATACTCGTATAAACAGTAAAGCGTTTGATTCTCGCAATATTTGAGTATGCCTTAACTGAAACATGTCATTTCCATAAAATCGAAACACTTGTAGAAAATCGACGTTTTCAATCGCTAAGATTTCATAAATCACATCCTTCACGTGTCACGGTGTCACGATAAAAATTAAAACGAAAGATTTTTTAATTGATGATAGTTTTCTAGAAGATTATTTATATTTTATGAGTAAGGCAAGTTATTACATTAAAAGGTATAATACATTAAAAAAATCAAGATCAAATTTATTTATTCCTTATTTATTTGCTTACAATGCATTAAAATAAGAATTAGTAGCGAGGCGAAATATGTCACTCCTATAAAATATATTAAATCGTCCAGAAAACGGACGTTTTCAGTTATATTAAATATTTCGTATTGAGTATTACATAATTTTTCAAGAAACAGTAAAAATTTACCATTTTTATTGCAATGATAATATGAAAAAAACAATATTTAAAAAAATCATTTTTAATTATGGGATATAAGATCCTGTAACTGTATTAACATTCTTCATATTAACAATTATTTATTATATGTTAAGAATATTTCTAAGTGAAGTAAGTAAACTTAATAAGAATAAAAACGTTTGTTTTCTAGAAGTTTTATTATATTTTATGAAAATAACATATTTCGCCTTGCTAAGGCATTAAATGTAGTGTGTAGTAATTCTTAGGCAAAGGCAGATCATGCCATTCCCATAAAATATAATAAAACTTCTAGAAAACAGACGTTTTCTTTGGTATTAATTATGTATTTGATATGAAGTTTTACATGATTCTTCAAGAAACAATAAATATTGTGAAATAAACTGATTAAAAAATTAACGTGTAATTTCAGAAAGCCGTTAAGCTTGGAAACACTCTCCGTTCGGCCGACATGAACGTTAAAATGTACCAAGTTCCCTGGAAGAAGTTCAACCATTTGGACTTTGTTTTCGCCAAGGACGTGAAAAAACTACTCAACAAGGATGTCGTCAAGTCGATCAACAGGATCACCAAACAGCTTGACAAGGAAGCGAAAAAAAATGCGGATAACAAAACCAAATCATAATTATTTTAACGAAATGAGTAATTTCGAAAAGTGTGTTGAAAAAATAATAATTTCAGTGAAGAGGTTATTTAAATGACTGTAAAATAAATTGTTGTATATAAAAAGTAATATTAACATACGGCAACCCTGACTGTGCGGTCAAACACGAGTATTCATGCATTTTATTATTGGTGGATGTTTGCAACAGCATTTTTTTTTAAATCCAAGGTGTCCACATAATAATATCATTCAATAATTAATACGAATGAAAACACATGCTTTCTAGAAGTTTTATTATATTTTATGGGGATTACATATGTAGCCTTATAACTTTTCTGCAATGATAACATAAATTTGTAACTCCGCCAGAGAATGATCAAATGCTATGTGTGGTATGTTTTATTGTATGGATGTGAAACGTGGATCATAAAAGTCAACTCAATGAGCAGACTAGAAGCATTTGAAATGTGGCTCTATCGCCGAATGCTCAGAATTCCCTGGATAGACATGGTTACCAATATCGAAGTCCTGTGGCAAGCTAGAGTTGACAGGGAGCTGTTGTCAACTATCAAGGTTCGGAAGATTTCACATCTGAATCATGCACTGGGTGGGGAAAAGTACTACCTCTCCAACTGATATTGGAGGGAAAAATTGAGACCAGGTATGAGACGCTGTTGTCAACTATCAAGGTTCGGAAGATTTCACATCTGAATCATGCACTGGGTGGGGAAAAGTACTACCTCTCCAACTGATATTGGAGGGAAAAATTGAGACCAGGTATGAGACGCTGTTGTCAACTATCAAGGTTCGGAAGATTTCACATCTGAATCATGCACTGGGTGGGGAAAAGTACTACCTCTCCAACTGATATTGGAGGGAAAAATTGAGACCAGGTATGAGACATATGTCCTGGCTGCGAAACGTGAGGGAGTGGACAGGCATCCGAAGTGTGAAGGAGCTGTTCCAAGCGGCGCAGGACAGGGACAAGTTCGCCGAAGTGATCGCTAACGTCGGGGGGACCCGACAGGGCACTTGAAAAAGAAGAAGATGGCATTATAAAAAAACATTTGATAATGCCTTAGTAAGGTGAAATATGTCGATCCCATAAAATTTAACAAAACTTCTAGAAAACGTTATCATTCGTAGTGATAATTTAATATGGAGTTTAACATCATTGCTCAAGAAACAATAAATTTCTTCTTCTTCAGCCAGTTTTGACCGCCACTCTTGGATGTAGGCCTCCTCTCGTATTTTCCAGTACCTTCTATCCAGGGTGATCCGCATCCAGACACTTCCGCACTCTTCTAGATATCGTCGCACCAACACAGCTGTGGGCGCTCAACTCCACGCTTTGCCATTCTCTGGCACCAGCACTACAGTCGCATTGTCCACTTTTCATCTGGGTCATGAGCGACGTGTATGCCCAACGCCACTTAAGAGTTGCGGCCAACTTGATAACCATCCATCTATCCAACTCTTCGGCGGCCTTTATAGATATCGAGCACCATTTTCAATTCAGGGGGTTGGTATACAGCAAAGTGTAACATTTTTGCTGGTTCATGGGATGCCACTTGGGCCTTTGATGAGGTAGTTTCCCGTTGCTTTCTCAAGAATGATTAATTATGGGATAAAGATATAGACCAAAGTAATACAAATTATGATATGTTGCATAAAATAATGCTTAACTAACTAACCATCACGCCGTCTCCCCGAAGGGGTAGGCAGAAAGAATGGACTGCCACACTTTAAGCGATGCGACACTCCATCCTTCTCGTTCTGCCCCCGCGGGAGATGCGGTGTGATGGGGTGCGAACCTCATCGCCACCAATAGGCATCTCCCGCGCACATTTCGATCGTCCAACGTCCACAAAATGAATTTAAATCAAATAATATAAAATACAATGATACAAAATAACAACAAATAATGTTCTTTTTTATGGTGTCCATGTCAACTGGACGATCTGGACTTTTGTATTTATTTAATTTAAATTCCAGCATTCTTCTAATATAATAAGGCACTTAAAACAATCCAACTCCAGCAAGAACTTCAAAATGTTATCAAATAAATTATTCAAATTGACATTGGAACAAATGAACATAAAGGTTCGAAAAAATCACGAATATGATTTTTTAAGGATTAATTGTATCTCAATAGAGACGAAGATCTAAGTTGTTTTCTGGGAACAGAATATGGTTATCAAAGCGCTTACAGGACTTATGACCTGTCATTGGTTGGGTTAAGCGATCGCTTTATGTTAACAACATTCCCCATTCCGCCCTTCTTACGACCACCACGTCTAACAAATTTTTGGAAGATGTTATATATGCTACAATGTTGAGAAACACTTCACATTTTTTTCATTAAGTGCGTGACATGTTTCGTTTAAATGCTTAATTTTTTTTTAATTGATAAACGTGAACCAAGGATTGATAATATGATGAACTTAACAATCGCCGGCAAAATTATGTCGTGATAGTTCATGTATAAAAAACTAAAGTTAATTATAAAACAATAATGAGTAGTTAAGGCATCCCGTAATTAATCATTCAACTAGTAAATATTGAGGATGGAAAGCCATTTGATGTCAATTAATAATCGATAATTATAAACTTATTATGAAATCCGTTTGTTTCACACAGAAACAAAAAATCTAGTATGTATAATTAAGAATTGTGACATATTATGGTACTGCATACACGGTATAAATTTTATCCCCATTCTTCTAGAAGTATTTGAAAATTCAAATCTTTTACAAGTTTATTTATCAAATCAAATCAAATCAGTTTATTAACTCAATAGACATTACAAACAGGAAAATATTTAAGGCATCTATTAAGTACAGGTAAAATATTATTATAATACAACAAAGTACCAGGAACGCATTAGAGATGGTTCGACATTAGGAAGACAAGATACTTTCTAAAGTCAATAGTATTTGCCCCCTGAACGTACTTTCACTAACATGAAAGACGTCGATCTCCGAGGAGACCGCGTTCAGCAGACTAATTGCCTTCCCACCGGTGTCACCAGAGGCAGATTGGTTCTGGCGGCCGGTAGGTAAAACAATCTGTGCTGTCGCTGTCGGAGATATCTATCGGGGACAAAAAGACCAACATCCTCCAGTACGGCCGAGTTCTCAAAGTATCCCCTAATTAATCTGAAGACATGGGTTATTAGATGTCCATCTCTTCGAAGCTGTAAAGAATTGGCTCCGAGCATTCCCAGAATAAATGCCGTGGGATAGAGCCACGGATAACTACCATACTCCCTCATGTAGAGATACCTCAGAAATTTTTTCTGAACCCTCTCCAGCATAACGGAATATCTCGCCTCGTGAGGACTCCATATCACAGAACCACTCTCGAGCCTGCTCCGAACCAATGCGTTGTATAGGACTCTGAGCACATTGGGATCCCTGAAAACTCTTCCGGTCCGGACGATGAACCCCAACATCCTCAGTGCAATGCCACAAATCCTCTCGATATGTGCACGAAAAGTCAGCCTACTCTCATAGATGATTCCGAGATCCTTCATCGTAGATACATGTGCCAGTTGCTGGTTGTTCATTGTGTATCTATGATATACAGTTCTCAATGCTCTAGTAAAATATACCGTCACATCACACAGAAGAAAATGAAAGCATATTTCAATTTAAGAATCATAATATAAATGGCCATTAAGAGTGAGATGAGAATCTATAAAGCATGCGTAAGACTAATAATAACATATGGCGTCGAAGCAAGGGAAGACACAGTAAGGACCAAACAAGTTTTGAGGACTTCCAAAATGAATACACTGAGGACGATAGCAGGCATGACACCGAGGGATCGCGTGAGGAACACCAGAATAAGAGACATATGTGAGGTTGAGGATATTATAAGATGGAGCAGACAGCAAAAAAAGGGACTGGTACGGTCATGTCCAAAGAATGGACACCACCAGACTCCCCTATATTGCATTGCATAATCAACCTCATGAGACTCGTCCTCGTGGAAGACCTCTTAAAAGATGGAAGGACAGCTGGGAATCTACCTCACAGGAGGAGCAACACTCTGGAGAACAGACCCATAGGTCTACAATAAGGAAGAAGAAGAAGAATATAAATAGAAAAAAACCCAGACGTCATCAAGAAATATAATAGTACGATTATATTTTGAACACAAGAGAGCGAGATAGCAAAAACTATTTTCTCCGAAAGTAATTCAAAATGCACTCACGGCGCTAGCCCGAAAACGTTCTGAATCTAATTTTGAACTTTGTTTCGATTATTGTTGTATGACAGTAGTGTAGAAAACAAAATGAGAACAATTTGGTGTTGTTAATTATGATTTTTTTTAAGTGCTTGTAAAAAAAAGAACTAATCACTGATTACGATTGTAAAGTAAACAAGTTGAAGGGGTTAAACATCTTTACTTCAGTTAATATTACACGGGTTGTAACTAGTATTATTTATTATTTATTAATCTACTGTTGTTTTACTAAACAACTTTGGTATAACAATTATTGAATTTTTAAAAAAAAAATTAAAAAAGATATCGGAAGAACGGTTGGAGCTGGAAACAAAATAAATTGTGCACTCAAAGTCATTACCGCAAATAGAAGTATATCGACTGAAGCATGTGGCAGTGCACAATGGAGTTCTAGTGCCCACTATTATGTATGGAAGTGAAGCTTGGAGTTGACAGAAGGATAAAAGTAGGATAGATGCCGTAGAAATGAGGTCATTAAGAAGAATGTGCGGAAAAACAATGTATGATAGAATATCTAATGATGAAGTAAGAAAGGAATGTAAGGCGAATGAATGCGTGATAAATAAAATTAAGAAAGGGTCACTATGATGGTTTGGACATATGGAACGAATGGATGAGGGAAGAATGGTTAAAAAGATATATACAAGTAGGTAGTGTGAATGGGAAAAGAACTCGAGGAAAGCCAAGGAAGACATGGCATGACCAAATGTATCAATTACTGAAAGGCGACCATGTTCGAAATAGGAACAATCGACGAGTGTGCATCAATTCTTCCGATGTGATTGGATTGCGGAGCCGAGTATAAATAATACTACAAATCCAAAATTTCATATTCGATATAAAGTATGCTTTTCACGTTTAGGTCTCCTAATTATAAAATAAGTATTAGGTGTATAACTTTGCTTCCGCCGTTTTTTCCGAAATTCGAGGCTTTATCGTAAAAAAACTGGTTACACATTTATGATTTAAAGTATTGTCCATCGCTGGCCACTACTTTCTCCCATCTTTCGGGCAGCATACGAATCCCGCGTTGAAAAAACTGGTCATCTTTTGAAGCGATCCACGAATCGATCCAATTTTTTACTTCTTCATAAGACCGGAAGTGCTGGTCAGCTAGGCCGTGTGCCATTAATCAAAACAAGTGATAGTCCGAGGGAGCAACGTCTGGAGAATACGGCGGGTGGGGTAGGACTTCCCATTTCAAAGTTTCCAAGTATGTTTCGACCACTTTCGCAACATGGGGTCGAGCATTGTCATGCTGTAAAATCACTTAATCATGTCTCTCGTTGTATTGCGGCCGTTTGTCTTTCAATGCTCGGCTCAAACGCATTAATTGCGTTCGATAACGATCGCCTGTGATTGTTTCAGTCGGTTTTAACAACTCATAATACACTACGCCGAGCTGGTCCCACCAAATACTGAGCATAACCTTGGAACCGTGAATATTCGGTTTGGCCGTCGACGTGGAAGCATGGCCGGGATATCCCCATGATTTTCTGCGCTTGGGATTATCGTAATGAACCCATTTCTCGTCCCCAGTCACAATGCGATGCAGAAATCCCTTCCGTCTTTGCCTTGCAAGCAGCTGTTCACAAACACACAAACGCCGTTCAACATCTCTCGGCTTCAACTCGTACGGCACCCAATTTCCTTGTTTCTGAATCATTCCCATGACTTTCAGGCGTTTTGAAATGGCTGGTTGCGTCACTCCCAATGATCCTGCTAATTCTTGTTGCGTTTGACACGAGTCTTGATCAAGTAATGCCTCCAATTCTGCATCTTCGAAAATCTTCTCTCTTCCACCGCCATGCTGGTCTTCGACGTTAAAATCACCGTTCTTGAAGCGTTGAAACCACTCTCGGCACGTTCTTTCACTAATAGCGGCCTCACCATAGGTATTTGAGAGCATTCGATGAGCCTCAGCCGCAGATTTCTTCATATTAAAGCATAAAATTAAAACCTCCCGCAAATGACGAGAATTTGGCTCGTAAGCTGACATGTTTAATCGGGAATAACTTTATGATGCAGACACAAATCGACAAATACTTAAGCTTATTGTATAACATCTATGATCTATTTATTCCAACTACCACTTACCGCTACTGCCATCTATTGCAAAACGGCGGAAGCAAAGTTATACACCTAATAGATTTTTTAAACAATTTATTGTGTTTTGTTATCAAAATTAAGTCGTATTTAATGTGATGTAAATTAATCCATTGTTTTGGCGGAAAAACTTTGATATATCAACATTATTAACCGTTTAATTAAAACACCGTTTTCTATGAAACGTTTGTATGAAATTAAAACAATTGTAATATTATGTAACACAAGTGTTCCAATTAAACAGTTATTGTGATTCATTCATTCATTTATCGGCGCTACATTCCGGTGTGTGACTTGGTCTCCTCCACAACGGTCCTCCATTGACTTCTGTCTCTGGACATCTCTCTCCATTCCCCAGCTCCTTCCATTTTCTCCCAATCTTCTTCCACGCAATCCGTCGATATAAGTTTTAAATAAATATAAATAAAAACATGAAGTATGTTTTGTTAAAACAAAAAAAAACATAGTCCAGTGTTAATGATGTAAATGGAACCAGAAATAGAGGAAGACCGAGGAAAACGTGGCACGATCAAATAAATCAAATATTGAATGTCGGCCATGTGAGGAGTCGACGCTCGTTCATGACACGATGTATGAATGTTGAGTAAGCGAGAGAAATATGTCAGGAAAGAAAAGTGTGGCAGTCCATTCTTTCTGCCTACCCCTTCGGGGAGACGGCGTGATGGTTAGTTAGTTAGTTAGTTTAGTCCGTTGTTTTGGCCGAAACACTATGATACTTTCACATTATAATCTGTTAAATTAAAATACTTTGTTTTATGTACAAATACACATATAGGTTCGAAAAATCACGAAAATTTGACATTTGATATATTATAGTAACACCTGATGGTGTCAACATAGGTTGACGAAACAGCTGTCGCATAAAATAAAAATACAATTGTGATAATTAATGTTTTTAATTGAAATTTCTTGGTAGAAGTTCATTTTAAATAATGAAAACAAAAAAATTCAGACCAGAAGATGGCAGCAAGCTGCCGAAACCGGAAAACCAACAAGTGAAAGCACACTAAATACATAATAATAAATAAATTTTGAATCAAATGTTTTTTGTTTTAATTATTTACAATTGTGATACATAAAACAAAGTTTTTAAAATTAACAGTTTATAAAAAAATAACAAAAACGAAATGCAAAATCTTTGCGACATATTGTTAAGTTATTTTTTTAAATAAGTGGAACAACTTATGCCCACTAAAAATAACGACTTGGACTTGGACTTGGATCTTCTGGCTTACAGAGGTTCAGCTCTAATGGCTATTCTTCTTACGTCTGTAGGAAACATTGTTGGAATGTGATTTGGTAGTTGTTTTATGATGGGGCTTAATGTATGGCCCGGAGTTTCCCTCCTAAAGAGGGCGAGGGGGGATTTAAGGTTTATGATAAAGTCTTACATTATTGTCAAGGAATGCAATACCAGTTAGGGTTGGGATTGTATTTATAAAAAAAGTCTTTATACGTTGATGGTTCTGTCGTATAAAATTCTCGATAATCAAATCAAAAGTTATCGCACCAACAATCGAGCAAGTGCGAGAGTACACTTATCTCGATGTGGTCATGACGGAAACCAGTAACACGCACGTGGATTTGCGGATTGAAAAAATAAATCTTGCCAGTGAAAGTTAAATATTTGTATTAAAAGAGATTATTAAATGTATTTAAAAATAAAGTGATATATTTCTAAAACTGTGCATTTTTTTTTTTTATCTAACTAACTAACTAACTATCTATCACGCCGTCTCCCCGAAGGGGTTGGCAGAAATAATGGACTGCCACACTTTAACCGATGCGGCACTCCATCCTTATCTTTTCGCCCCCGCGGGAGACGCGGTGTGATGGGTTGCGAACCTCATCGCCACCAATAGGCATAATATTATTATGTGAGGAGTATTTTACTGTACGACTACGAGACTTGGTGTCTGGGCGAAAGAGAGCGCAAATGGCTGGAGGCATTTGAGATGTGGACCTACCGACGAATTGCCCATGTTTCATGGAGGGACCACATTACAAATGAAGAGGTTTTCAGCAGAGTTGAAGAGAGTAGGCACGTGTTGAATACCATAGCAAAGAGAGGCGCGCAAGATGGATTGGTCATGTGTTGCGACAAGAATGTTTCCTGCATGATGTGATGGAGGGAATGGTCGAGGGATCTATTGGCAGAGGACGACCTCGCCAGGGGTACCTAGATCAGATTTGCCGAGATATGGGCTGCACCTCTTATGCGGAGTTGAAGAGAGTTGCCGAGGACCGAGCGGATTGGAAGAGGAGATGTGTCGCCTTGCTTCTAATCATTAGATTGAGACCGGAGAAGATAATATATATTTTTTTTAAATAAGGCTTACACCAAGGATTACACAACATAGAGCTCTACGATCTATACCAGGACGTCAGCGTGGTCAAGTTTATAAAGATTAACAGACTGCGCTGGCTAGGGCACTTGAAGGACGAAGAAGCGTCGGCAGGTCGAGACTGCGATGATGAGACGAGACCGGTTGGATGGTGCCGTGACTGACTGTCGGGTCTTGGAGCAGCAAGACGACTGGGAGGTGGCGGCCAGAGACAGGATGGGATGGCGACGTTTCTTGGAGGAGGCTGAGACGCACCAAGGGTTGTAACGCCGGAGAAGAAGAAGACATCAAGGATTAAAATATAATATATTATAAATTAAAATCGTATGAATATTGAGAAAGTATGTCAGGAAAGAACAATGTAGCGGTTCATTCTTCCTGTCTAGCCCTTCGGGGAGACGGCGTGATGGTCAGTTAGTTAGTTATATATTTAATTTATCATAGATAAAATAATCTGTGTACCCAATTAAGGGGATACATGTTAATCGTAAAACATAATAAAACTCTTTAAAAACATGAATGGCAATACAGCTTATTTGATGTGAAGTTTTATATCCTTGTTTGTTCAAATTGTGAATAAAATAAACTTGATTGTGATAATGCCGGCTTTGACAACACGCCTTGAACAATTTGAATCATATAACATACTATTTTCTTATTGGCTACATAAAAAAACAACGGCAATTATATTATCATCTATGCTGTAAGATAATTGCGTAACCGTAGTAAAAAAAAAATTATCGTGAATTAAAAAGGAATTAAAAAAGTGTACTGTTCCTAAAAAGAATGAGTTTTGATAGCTCCTTTAACCCTTACCACTCCTTTGTCGAATGCCAGCCGACATCGCTATATGTACGCTACAACTCAGTTGTCGGCTGGCGGCCGACAAGATAAGACTTGCGCGCGCAATGTATTTTCGCGCGCAAAACTTGACATTCTTGTGATTATTCGTTAAAAAACATTTAATTTCACGTTTTAATAAGATTTTGACTGTTTTCCGTTTTCATTTTACTTTAAAATATCCTCGCAAATTCTCATAACCTAAATTGGCGGGAACTTTGCGTGATACGCCATGCAGAGGAGCGATTAGAGTACAAGCCCCACTTCATTGCGAAACTGGACAAAGGTTCTAATGACTGTACTGTGTGCAGGAGCAGAAAGATTCCAGGGGGAAGACGGGAAACGGTGTGATTTTGTGAGACCTGTTCCAGAAAACCTGGTCTCCTTCCTGGAGATTGTTTTAAAAAGTACCATACTATGCAAAATTATAAGTAGTCCATAATGTTTTTTTGTAAATTGTTTTTTATTTGAAGAATAAATCGTTACAAATGAATTTTTTTTTTAAATTTGTGTAGATATATATCAATAATAATATTTTGACAGTATTTAAATTAGAATTGGCTGACAAACAATATCAAAAAATAATGGAGTGCTAAGGGTTAATAGTCGACGCAATGGATACCGAGGGTAAGATGACGCGCGAGTTCATTCCTGTCGCGAGTGTCCCCGCACATGGCGTCTATACATATGTTGCGAGGTACATGTCGTAAAATTATTTTAATTATTCTACTGTTTATTCATAAAAAATAGTTTATTTTATAATAAAATAACAATAATTAATTACTTTGTAACCTTGCTTAAATAAATTTAAAAAAAAACATTTTTAACTGCATACTCAGGGTTCAGCACAGCGGGTTAAGGATGAATTTATCACCGTATAGCGAGTGTTAATTGGTGTGTTGTCCATATAGACAAACTATCAATTAACACTCGAATGTACGAAGGTGCAGTCCAAGTAATACAAGAAAACAAAGCACCAATAATACAACGCCAAAGATCAAGTTCAATGAAAACGTAAAGTACACATAAATATTTTATTGCTTTTGCTAGAAACATCGCAATTAATAATCACGTTTTTACAATTTCCTGGCCCGTGCAGCGATAAGGGGTATGGTTATCTGCACTACGCTAGAGACAGAAGCCCCGCCGTACTCGGACTCCTTACTTCGGGCCCACTCTCGCGTCCGCACGTCCTCCTCCCTCATCATCTTGATCCCCCAACCCGTACTCCACCACACATATATTTATGCACAATTAAAATGTGTTTTTACGAATGTGAATCATGGAACTCGCAAAAGTATGAAATTGGAATAAATGATAGATATTAGTATCCATTTCACCAGACGCCATCAATCCAATCAACGGGTATTAGTACCCTTTCCCCCTGACACCACCAGTCCAATCAACGGGTATTAGAATCCATTTCACCTGACACCACCAGTCCAATCAACGGATATTCGTATCCTTTCACCTGAGACCACCAATCCAATCAACGGGTATTAGTACCCTTTCCATCTAAAACCACCATTCCAATCTACGGGTCCAGTGCGGGTACGGTACGGGTACAGAATCCATTTCACCTAACACCACCAATCCAATCAACGGGTATTAGTACCCTTTCCCCCTGACACCACCAGTCCAATCAACGGGTATTTCCCACCTGACACCACCAGTCCAATCAACGGGTATTAGTACCCTTTCCACCTAACAATAAGTCCAATAAATTGATATTAATACCCCCTTCTGTTTGTACGAATTTTGAAATCGAATTGTCACATGAATTTTACATAAGATCAAAGACAGCGTAAGAATCACATTGTCAGTCATAGCTCTTGCCACTTAGCCGTGAAAGACGTCCATCCATCATTTCATTCCATCGATAAATATTAAGATGTGTCAATAGGATAGTCTGTTTTATTGAACGGATGTGAAACGTGGACCTTGAAAGTTAACTCAATGAACAGACTGGAAGCATTTGAAATGTGGCTCCATCGCCGAATGCTCAGAGTTCCCTGGACAAACATGGTTACCAATACCGAAGTCCTGAGGCGAGCTAGAGTTGACAGGGAACTGTTATCAACTATCAAGGATCGAAAGATCTCACACCTGGGTCATATACTGCGTAGGGAAAAGTACCACCTTCTCCATTTGATATTGGAGGAGAAAATTGAGGGACGCCGAGGGCCCGGTAGGAGACAAATGTCCTGGCTGCTAAACGTGAAGGAGTGGACCGGCATCCGAAGTGTGGAGGAGCTGTTCCGAGCGACACAGGACAGGGACAGGTTCGCCGAGGTGATCGCCAACGTTGGGGAGACCCGACAGGGCACTTGAAGAAGAAGAAGAATAGGAATATGTAATATCAGAGGTTAAGAAGGAAGAATAACGGCGATGGAACTTGCTGCTGATAGGAAGGCGACAATAGACACCTGGTGTTATAAAAATAACATAATACAAGAAATAGGTACGGTATTTGTCGTGGAGTTTGGGTAAATGTTTCGGATCTCATTACAACTGAGCATTTCAGCCCTAGAGTCGGATGAATCGCGTTCCAACTGACTGGGGTTCTCAAATTGCAAGAGTTTAACGAGAGATTTCCCCAGGCCGACCGGGAAAGATGCGTGGATGTTGCATAATAATAAAAAATGCATTGTTAGACCAGCATTTCAATTTGTAGCCGAAGCCTATTATCGGTATCCTGAGACTCTCGAAAGGTACAATTAAAAAAAAATACTTCGTTTCGTTTTTAAAAAATTGAAATAATAAAACATAGGTGGCAATAAACGAAAATGTGATGATTTTTCCGATTGAACAATTATTACAAATAAAAACGTCAAGTCCAATCTTTGATTTATTTCCTTTGTTGTTAGGAATTACTTGAACCCCGATAAGAACTTTAAATTATTATTTGGATATTTTCAGTGTCAGTGAGGCAGTATTCATTAAAAAAATATTACAAATTCTGGAAAGAGTATTGCCTCACTGACGTCGACATATTTGGATTCCTTCTGATATGTATGATTTTTTAGTTTCATGTCGTTTTATCTTATCTTTGTAACACCGTTTTGTGTCCAAATGAGTCGCCTAAATGTTTTTCGTTTGTTATGTCTCATTAGTGTATATGTATTTAAATTTTAAATTGAATCATAATATTTGTTATAACAAAAGCATAAACGTTCCAAAATAAATCTTTATAACATCTGTCAGATCATGTAAACAATTTTATAATATTAAAAAATATATATTTTTACTGAAGAAGGACTGTTTGTCCGAAACATGTCTATATAATTTTATTTTTTAATATAAGTGTTGTATATACAAAGTGCATAAAAAAGAAAAATGGAAATAAATGATCATAACAACACAAAGTATGGCGTATATAGAAGAAAAACGTATCTATGTCTTGGACTTGGACTTGGATCTTCTGGCTTAAAGAGGTTCAGCTTGTGATGGTATTGAACCATCGTAGAGAGAGATACGTGAATTCAGATGTACGAAAATAAATTCAAATGGCTAGAAAATATAACACCTAACCAAGTGGGATGGATGTAGCGGTGCGGGAAGCAGAGGGGGACGAGGGGGAAGATTTGGGGATGGGTTTGGGGCGCGGGGAGCGGGGAAGGGTAGTGGGCCAGGGAGAGAGGTAGCTCGGGGCAGTTGACTTTTGACCTGACGGGAAGCGGTCGCTTTCGGTATTAAATTCAGTGGGTGTTTGCTGTTTTGATTATCAAGAACTTCATTTTATTTTGTATACAAGTATAGTGGTACGAGGGGTGCGGCATTTGCAGATTTAAAGATACTATAGAATCAGTGTTCCTGAGCTGATCGACGGAAAGCTAAGTCTAGAATTAAGAATTTATATTTCAGGAAATTGGAACGTATGCGTTCGGCTTACTCCATGATTATACTATGCTTACGTTTATGTATTACATACATGTACCTAAAATATATATATATATATGATATATTGATACCTTTCCTATACTGCACGTAATATAGTTCACTAACACTCGGGCCAACGCATCGCGCCCGAACAGGTATTCACTAACTCATCGAATACTGAAACCTTAGTTATGGACATGTAGCGTTCTAACAAAATTTGCCATCTTCTATATAAATAAACATATAAACTTCGACCCATGCAAATTATGCTACATAAATATGGTTGACTGCTGATGAATGAAGACAGTTAGAGAAGTTGGGAAGCTCACTTCAAGAGCCCGCGCCATATACAGACTCATATAGATAAGTAGGTGGAAGACCCTACTATCGCGTCTGCGGGAATTCTGTCGTGGGTGGGCTAACTTCGAAAACCCCCGATAGGGTGATGGACAGGTTCATGGGTTTGAATCCCCAGGTCCACTGATTAAGGGTTGGGAGGTAGAACGTCTGGTCTCCAGACGATTCTGCTGTGGAGCAGTGGAGAAAAATCACCAGATTGACGAAAGATCTGGGTCAACGCGATACTAACACTATCATATCCCAGTTCCCACAAATCCTTATACTCGTATACTTAATATATTATATTTTGATACTGAATTGCTATATAATTGTACCTTTCAGAAAGCTGTTCTTTATTGCATCATTATTACATTACGCTCTGATTTAAATTACTGTACATCGTATTTGTTCCATATTGTGTGTGAATGTTTCTTCCAGGGCTGCCACATTTTCTAGAGATAATATTTTGAATTTATATTTTGTAAACTTAGAGATATTTTAGGTTGTTTGGTTTAGATGTTCCTAGGAAATATTGAGAGACATATAGTTTGATTATACGTGGGTTTGTCAGGATTGCTTAGAATATTCGGAAGGGTTAGGAACGATTAGCTTTAGAATGAAATTATCAGTATTCGCCAAATAAAAGGGCTTGGATTACATCGGTCATAACGAAGGGTCACACGGTATTATTTCTAGACGATCACGAAGGCCAACTCGCGTAAGGTAAAACACCCGTAAGCTCCGTATAGGTGGTTGAAGGGGGAATGACTGGAGGAAGCTCCACCATTCGCGGAGGAAGGTTAGGAGGGATTCTGCTTAGGTTCCTCGGGGAAAGCTCGTTTCACCACATTTGGTGCCGTGACCAGGATGGAACTACCATAGTAGTTGATGATAACTTGGAAGGGTGGGAGGCGACCTCATTACAGTTAGGTGTCCTCATGGACGGCACATATCACCACATTTGGTGCCGTGACCAGGATGAACTACCATAGTAGTTGATGATAACCTGGAAGGGCGGGAGGCGATCTCATCACAGTTAGGTTCCTCACGGACAAGGGCATTCCATCACATTCGGCGCCGTGTCCAGGACGGGTCATCACAGTGATGATGACCAGGAAGGTTGAAGGCTGGGTTACGAACGGGGACCAGCTCAAATCACCACATTTGGTGCCGTGACCAGGATTAATTAATTCTTCACGTGTGTAAATCGATTCCACCACATTTGGTGCCGTGACCAGGAGGAACTACCATAGTAGTTGATGATAACCTGGAAGGGCGGGAGGCGATCTCATCACAGTTAGGTTCCTCACGGACAAGGGCATTCCATCACATTCGGCGCCGTGTCCAGGACGGGTCATCACAGTGATGATGACCAGGAAGGTTGAAGGCTGGGTTACGAACGGGGACCAGCTCAAATCACCACAAGCTCTAATGGCTATTCCTCTGACGTCTGTAGGAAACAAGAAGGTTTATTGGATTTTTCAGATTTGATATGATAATGCCTTAGCTAGCGACACATGTCATCCCCACCAAATTAAATAAAAAACTTCTAGAAAACAAATGTTCTATTTCGTTTTGATTAGTGTCCTGAAACTCTACATTAAATATATAATGTTGATTAAAGCGTCTGGTTTATAGGAATTCAATTATTTTATATGGGATTGACTTGTTTCATCATTTCAATATTACATTCATTCGATAGTCACAATATTTGCTAAAATACACGTGCAGTAATATCATGACGAATGACAAATGTCGTTTGAATTCGATTGCCATCTCTTGGTGACTCACAATACACACATTGAAACATTCACATAAAAAAAATTAGCTCACACAAATATAGTCTGTAATGCACTTAGCGATAAAATAACTATTGGTCTGTCACCAGTGGCGTTACTCCCATAGAAGTCCAGAAGCCCGGCTTGCGTAGGAAATTTTGAATCAAACCCCCCAAGTCTAAGTAATCATGCCCCCGCATAAATCAACAATCCACCAAATCACCTTCCAACAATATTCCATTCAGACGTAAGAGGAATAGCCACAAGAGCTGAACCTCTGTAAACCAGAAGAGGTTTTGATTCAAAATTTCTTACGCAAGCCGGGCTTCTGGGCTTCTACGGGAGTACCGCTACTATCAGTCACACTAATAATTCATTTATATGCATTTTAAAATTGGATATATATTAAGATAATTATAATCGGTTCGTATCAAATTCTTTTTTTTTTAAACCTTCAAATGTTGTTATTTTTCGTTTTTAATCGTCTATGTAAATATATAAATTTGGTTTGTTTCTAAGATCGTAGGTTAATTTAAAAGTAAAAACAAAAGTGATATTACCGCCAACATCTGAGAATCAAATTAGTATTCATGACAACTTTGTTAAATCACCATACGAAACCGGAGAGCGATAGAGTAATTAAGAATTAATTAATGAACATCTTATATATAACAAAGTAAACATGAAGCAGAATGAAATCACAAGAGGCGTAAGACAAAAACAAAGGTTTTATTTCATATGTGTAATAAAGTATAACATATAGAATTATTATTAATACAGCTAATTGATACATAAGACGATTAAAAAAACATATGTTGTTATTTGAAATTTCATAAAAAAATATTATTAACATATTTTAATTATAACTTTAATTGTAACTTTAATTAATTATTAATTGTAACTTTAATTATATCTGCATATTGTGATTACCAATGTTAGCATAAGATTACTAACAACTTCCATTTTACTAACAATGCTACTAACATCCAATTTTATGTAGTTGTCACGATACAGGCCATGCCTAGTGTGACAACTACAGTCCATAGACTTTTTTGGCAAATTATTGTTATACATGTAAAATAAATAAAATAAAAATATCGAATTAGAAACTTTTTTAAAACACCTTGTATAAAACCACTTTATTTTGAGTAAGAAGCGCCAACCGGTTTCACTCTGTAACGAGCTTCATCAGCAACTCAGTTTGCGTATAGCCCTAACGAAGTTCGTTACAGAGTGAAACCGGTTGGCGCTTGTAACTCAAAATAAAGTGGTTTTATACAAGGTGTTTTAAAAAAGTTTCTAATTCAATATTTAAATATGTCAAACCACCAAGTATTGACTTCTTACCAAAATATATATTAAGATAAATTCCACTTGTGTTTATGGTTTCGTTCGGTTTCGGCAGCTCGCTGCCATCTTCTGGTACCTATATCAAAGATTGTTAGCCTTATATTATGCATGAAATGATAATGGTGGGGTGTTATGTTAGTTGTTAGGTGGTTATCTACACCTAACACTAATGGATTAAAAGCCTAACAAATGTTGATGTAGGTACCAGAAGATGGCAGCGGGCTGCCGAAACCGATTGAAGCTATAAACATGAGAGAAATTTAATTAAATATACATTATAATAAATTGTCTTATTTTTATTAGTCAATTATATTAGTGAAAGTAAGCTCTTTGCCTTTTAGAGAGTATATCGTATCCCAAAAGTTGAACCATATCTTATGCGTTCTACTATTTCTCCTGTTTTAAAATAGCTGCCTTAAACTGGTAATATGTTTGTAATGTCTTTCGAGAGAAATAAACTGATTTAATTTTGGCTGATAATAAATAATACATACTTTTGAAATTGAAAATAGCGTTGTATACAATCCACAAAATATCACGACATGTTTCGGAGGATACCTTCAAATCACGACATGTTTCGGAGGATACCTCCATCTTCAGGTGTTTAAAAATATAATAAAAACTAAACAAATGAATAATAAAAATATCAAATTTAATTGTATCTCAATAGAGACGAAGACGCAAACTGAATATGGATGATCAAGGTGTTTACAGGACTTATGACCTGTCATGGGTTGGGTTAAGCGCACGCTTTATGTAATTACAACAATCCCCATTCCACCTTTGTTATGATCATGCATGACAAATTTTTGGAAGATGTATATATACTTCAAAATCCATACCTATCTTCACGTGTCAGTTTCAATTATCCATCTATGTAGATTTGGTTGCACTTGTGAATACATTCAAGATTAACTTATACAACCGACCCACTAACGCCATCTATGGAGAATGATTTTCAGCATTTAGCAAACTACCTTATTAACACAATGCGGAGGCTGTAGCCCATAAACGCATTGTTTTAGAAGTCGCCAGGAGTATTATTCCATTCTAATTGCCAAATAGTTGACCAGAATAATTACAAATATTTTTGTGAATGTATACTTATACTTGTATACGAAATTCTGGATTTTCACCAAAGGGTGGTCAATTCAAATTTAATTGTATCTCAATAGAGACGAAGACGCAAACTGAATATGGATGATCAAGGTGTTTGATCTTGATCATCACCTTGATCAACACCTTGATCATCCATATATGATCGAGGTGTTTGATCTTGATCATCACCTTGATCAACACCTTGATCATCCATATTCAGTTTGCGTCTTCGGCTCTATTGAGATACAATTAAATTTGAATTGACCACCCTTTGGTGAAAATCCAGAATTTCGTATACAAGTATAAGTATACATTCACGAAAATATAATAAAAATATCATTTAAATAATCGATACAATTTCCTGGAGTTCAAGTGGAGAAGGTTCCTTGAGGCCCTATGCACCACGGAGGTGTGACAGTACAAAAAGAAGAAGAAGAAGAATCGATACAATACAAAGGAACAATACATTTAAATTTTAAAAATTAACCTGGACTAATTGCTTAATTGGACTAATCCTCCGAAACATGCCGTAAATTTTGTTTGTATTATATACAACGATATATACACTGTCAAGACAAAGAGCATGCTCAGGACAACCGAGATGAAAACACTCCGCGCTATAGCTGGCAAGACCCTACGTGATCGAGTTAGGAATACAGCAATCTGAGAAATCTGCGAGGTCGAAGATGTGGTCAGATGGGGACGTCAAAGACGGCGATACTGGCATCAACACGTAGAAAGGATGAGCTCAAATAGGATACCACACATAGCTCTCCATGGAACGCCAAACGGACAACGCCGACCAGGAAGACCCCCGAAGCGGTGGAGAGAAAGCTGGAGTTCAGCGTCTCAAGAGAACCCGCCTGAAATAACAGACTCCTGAGTCTACCCAAAATGAAGAAGAAGAAGATATAACTATATTACAATGGTATTCCAGTGTTAATGCCTTAGCTTTCAATAAACAATACATACACTTTTCGATGGCACCTCTGGCGACGAGTCCTTCACAATGAATTTGAAAACCAATACTCGGCTGGATAACGGCGATAAAGCACGCAATATCCCCGTCCCACGCGTCAGTTTGTAGCGTAATGTCAGAATCGCGTAAAGAGACCAGATTTTCAAGAACCCTTAAAACGCCGTGTTGTTACTTATTGCAGTCTAGTTGTTGTTGTTGTGTGGACGTGGTGTGTGGTCAGTGCAACAAGATAAAAAGTTAAACAAACAACAAAGTGACCTATACTAGAAAATCTTAGTAAGTGAATACTTTTACATAAATATCTAATAGTAGAAAAACTTTTCAAAACTCTCCCTGATTTTCTGTTTCAAACCTATTTAAATTTGACTTTTAAAAACTCATATTTGAATGTAAATTTTCCTTGCCGTAATTTGTTATTTGTCCGATTGTTTAGTTTAGTTAGTTTTAATTAATTTTATGTAATTTTTTTCACAAATTACAATACGTATATTTACTGGTTATAATAATAACGAAAACAAAAAAAATGATGCAAAATTTCTTTATTATTATATATTTAGTGTGCTTCCACTTGTGTTCCACAACACAAGTGGGATCACACTAAATACATAATTATTTAAAATGAACTTTTACCAAGAAATTTCAATTAAAAACATTAGTTATTGGTTAAAATAATGTTTAAAAGAACTCATGTCATAAATAGTGTTTAAAATAACTCACGTAATAAATAGTGTCAGAAAAATAACTTATGTCATAAATAGTGGGATATGAAAAATGAGAGTCCTCTCAAGATACATCCATATTAAATCGATTTAAAAATTAAAAAATAACAATTATTACAAAATGAGTGCAAGAACCTAGAGAGATATATAACATGTGTTAGTTTACTAAGCTTTTTCTTTAAAAATTAACTGTCCCTTTAATAAATCAATAGCTTTTGAGCGATAAAACACCTCCAACTCAAAACTTCCATC
This sequence comes from Lepidostoma basale, assembly GCA_022606425.2. Taxonomy (NCBI): domain Eukaryota; kingdom Metazoa; phylum Arthropoda; class Insecta; order Trichoptera; family Lepidostomatidae; genus Lepidostoma; species Lepidostoma basale. Next base: position 628,784 of record JAHDVF020000535.1, on the reverse strand, counting down.
CACATTTTTTTTTTCAAAATTTAACCCATTGATATTTGTAATGTTTTGTCCCTGGTACTCTGCCTAAGTTAACTAACACATGTTATATATATGTTTCTAGGTTCTTGCACTCATTTAGTAATAATTTTGGTTAGTTTATACCGTTCTTCCGATGATGAAGGTGTAAGCCTTCGAAACATGTCGAGAAAAACAAACTCAAAGTGGAAAAAAACAGTGTTTTAATTCATAAAAAAACTCGTCACAGAATATCTAATATAGGTATATTAGGTGGACCAGGAATTAAACAATTATTTTGTAGTTTCACATTAAAATTTAGTATATTTTTTGCTAAAATTACAAAATATAATTGTCATCATTATTGATAACCTCATCCCATCTATTTTGTACATTTTCAACACCCATTTTATGAAAAAATGAAAACGTCAGTAATCTAGAAGTTTAAAGTTATTTTGTTGGAATGACATATTTTGCCATTCTTGGGCAATTTTTTTGCTTAATGTAAAGCCATTTTAGAAACTTTAAATTGTTTATATGAAAATTTGTAATTGTAACACAAAATTACAGTGTTAATTTAAGCTGCCTTGAAATTATTTTTTCCTTTCCATCTAAATAATATTAGGTCCTTACATATGAAATTGGCGTTTTGTATGGGAGGAACAAAAAGTTGATTTTTTTTTAATATAATGTATTTATTTAATATGTACCATTGCTATCTATGCACTTTTGCCATCTCATAGGTAGTTCATCGATCCCTTTACTAAAAAAAACATTCGGACGGGAATCAATCAAATCTTTGAAGTCGGTTTGGACTGCCCCATCGGATTTGAATGTTTTCCCTTGCAAGAAGTTATCCAAATTTCGAAAAAAATAGATATCTGTTGGGGCAAGGTCCGGAGAGTACGGTGGATGTCTTAGACATTCCAATTGAAGCTCTTCTAATTTGGTAGCCGTCTGTTGTGCAGTGTGTGGTCTAGCGTTATCATGAAGCAGCAGTGGCCTAGAGCGATTAACCAGCCTCGGTTGTTTAGCAGCTAGCTTTTCCATCATGGTTTGCATAGACATCTGCCGTAATCGTCTGGCCAGATTTAAGAAAGCTGTAGTGAACGACACCAGCACTAGTCCACCAAACGCTCACAAGTAACTTTTTTGAAGTCAATTTTCGCTTGGGGCATGGTTTGGCTGGTTCGGCAGGGTTCAGCCATTGCGATGAGCGCTTCCGATTATCATACAGGATCCACTTTTCATCACAGGTAATGATTCGATTCAAAATCCCTTCATTATTGTGCCGGTTGAGTAATGCAACGCGGCAGTCAACGCGCGTTTGTTGATTTGCTTCACTCAATTCGTGAGGTACCCACCTTTCAAGCTTTTTCACCTTCCCAATTTGCTTCAAGTGGATTAAAACAGTTTTATCACTAACACCGCAGCCTGCAGCTAACTCGGACGTGGTTTGCGATGGATCCGCTTCCACAATAGCCTTCAATTCTTCATTATCAACTTTGGTCTGCGGCCGTCCACGGGGCCTGTTCTGCAGGTCGAAATTTCCAGAACGAAAACGTTGGAACCAAAAACGCACTGTGTTTTCTTTTGCGGCACCGTCGCCATACACATCATTAATCCTTCGAGCCGTTTCTGCAGCACTGGTGCCACGGTGGAACTCGTACTCGTAAATAACGCGATATTTCAAGTTTTCCATTTTGTAAACTGAGTGACGCAAAGAAAAAAAACAATTGAGGAAAAAACAAATGAGTTATAATTTTCGAAACACAAATACTTGAGTAAACAGCTGAATAAATTTGAATTTGGAATTCCTAACCAAAGAGAAGATATTTGAGATCAAAGTTGCCATTACGGCAAAACGCCAATTTCATATGTAAGGACCTAACATATGACGTTTAATATTCTGAACTTAACCTTCAAATAACAATAAAACTGTCACGCCGTTTCCCCGGAAGGGAGTCAGAAGAGAGAATAGACCACCATATTACTCTATTAGAAAAACCCTATGTGAGTCTTACGCGAACGTCGATTCTTCCGATTTTCGAGACTTCCCATTTGATTAATTCGGTCATGCCATGTTTTCCTCGATCTTGCTCGGCTTCATCCACCATTCATATCGTATACAACCATCCTTTCTTTATGCATGTATTCCATATTTCCAAACAAACCCCAGTGATCCATTCATATTTTTTGTTTATAACCAACTAAAAAAAAATTGCTACGTGAATTTTCATGGTAGAAGTTCATTGTAAAGAATAAAAATAAAATATATATTTTTTAAATATTTATTTAGTTTAAATCCACTAATGTTTGTGTCTTCGACCAGTTTCGGAAGCTCGCTGCCATCTTCTGGGCTATCCAGAAGATGAGCAGCGATGGGCATCTAGAAAATAGCAGCGAGCTCTCATCCTTTTTTGCAAGTGACATGCTTTGCTTCCATACACAAGGATTGGAACCAGCTCTAACCCCATTGTGAACTCTTCCAAAATCGACCTTCAAAGAAACGCTAAATCACCTTTAACCCATTCATCGTCACATGTTTGTAGAAACAGCGCGCCGGTACGCCACGTATTTTCTCCCAAACTATCGAAAAGTATCGATCCTTCTTGGTTTGTTCATATTTTAAAATATTCATAGATGTCGTTGTGAGAAAATCGGAATTAATTTTGAAATACATCTTTCGAATATTGCGAAGCGCGCACAGCTGCGCTTATGGCGATCGTCTACGTAGAGCGCACATACGAGGCCTGTTCAAAAGAAAAGGTGAATTTTGAATTTTCGCGGGCTGTGTACATTCGATTATCCAATTTATTTTTTTGTTATGTTGGTACACATATGTTTATCATATGTTAGCATTATCAGCCATTTTGAATTAGTGGTTTGTTTTTGACAACTGGAAAGGTTAGTCACGTTTTTATGTGTTCTTCGATTTTTTACTTTTGAAAAAAAATGGATCAAAGAATATGTATTAAATTTTGCGTTAAAAATGGAATAAAGTGCTCCAACGCACTTAAAATGTTGACTGTGGCATTCGGCGAGTCTACTTTGTCTCAAAAAAGTGTTTTATAAGTGGTACAAGCGCTTTACAGAAGGCCGAGAAGATGTTAATGACGATGAGTGTCCTGGAGTGTCGATGATGGCCATACCGAAAAGCGCATTCCAGAAGGGCTTTGAGGATTGGAAGAAGCGCTGGCATAAGTGCATAATATCTGAGAGGGATAACTTTGAAGGGAAGAAAATGGATATTGATGAATAAATAAATACTTTTCGAAAAAATTCGAAATTCACCTTTTCTTTTGAACAAACCTCGTATGTGTGCTTACGGCGATCATCGGGTTAAAACAATGTTTCTATCAGACGTAAGTGGAATAGTCAGAACAGATGAACCTCCGTATGCTAAAAGATCCAAGTCTACGTTAATATGTATCATTAAAATAATGTAAAAAGACAATAGTATACTCAAACAATTAAGATAAGTAAACTGCCTTATTTTGACAAGCGAGACAGATTACTAAGTACATACTTGAACCTCGTTACATAAAGCTTTTAAAAAAAGCTATGAATCGGCAAATAGGATAAACTAAAAATAATTTTAAAACACTTTAATACTTCCTTGTACGAGTATGTGGAAGTGAAACTTGTAACTGGCAAAAGAAGGATGAAAGTAGGATAAATACTGTAGAATTGACGACCTTCGTGGCAGAGTGGTTACGAGCTCTGACTTCCATGCCGAAGGTCCTGGGTTCGATTCCTGGCGATGGCAGTGTGATTGTCACACTGTCTTTGGTCTGGTGTAGAATTCACGTGACAATAAAATGGCGATAGATTGGCTACCTATCACATGTCACGAGAATCAATATAATAGCTAAAAAATAAAAATTGTATACTGTAATTGGGTCCAAACGACCTGTTGTGTACATAAAAAAAAAAAAAAAAAATGAGATCACTCAGAAGAATGTGTGGAAAACGATTTATAATAAAATACCGACCGACGAAATAGGAAAGAAATATAAGGCAGATGATTGCATTATAATGACTGGTTATAATGTTATGTAAAAGCAATGTTAAAAACACCGAGGAAAGCATGGCATGACCAAATTCATGAAATACTATTGTAAAAGGTTTCGAAGTAAAAAAAATCAACGAACGTGCATGCTACAATCAGTGGCGGTACTCCCATAGAAGCCCACAAGCCCGGCTTGCGTAAGAAATTTTTAATAAAAACCTCTTCTGGCTTTCCATCGACTGTGTGTATAGGTGCATCACGTTTTGACTTCGGTTTTGGAAATCGAGCAGCAAAAATAAAAATAATCGTTGACGCGGGCAGGAGGTAAGAATATGTGGACAGCGCCATCATGGATTGTACAATCTACAAGTTCTTACTTATTGTTTCGACTGACATTGAGAGCAGTGGCGGTACTCCCATAGAAGCCCAAAAGCCCGGCTTCGTAAGAAAACTTTGAATCAAAACCTCTTCTGGCTTACAGAGGTTCAGCTCTTGTGGCTATTCCTCTTACGTCTGTAACATTGTTGGCAGGTGTTTGGTGGGTTGTTACTTAGATGATTACTTAGATTTGGGGGGTTTGATTCAAAAAAATTTACGCAAGCCGGGCTTCTGGGCTTCTATGGGAGTACCGTCACTGGCTACAATGTAGAGGAAACTCGAGGGCATGTCAGAACAGCGCAGTATGTATAGGTAGTTAGTTTATAAACATAGTATCAATTTTCATTTATTTTTCCTATATTCTATTTTGCATCATGGAACGACTAGCGAGACTGAAATGGCAATGGGCGGGTCATGTGGCGAGACAGAGTGAGGATAGATGGACCCAGAAAATAATAAGGTGGAGACTATAAGAGAATAGGAGAAACGTCGGCAGGCCGCAAAAAAGATGGGCCGACGACATTGCTGCCGTGGGGGGGGGGGAATGTGGCTACGGCTGGCAGGAGATAGAGACGAGTGGAAGGGAAGGGAAGAGGCCTATGTCCAGCAGTGGACCAATAAAGGCTGACGAAGAAGAAGAAGAACTAAAAACTAGTTTTGATTAAATAATTCATGAAATGAAGGGTTAAGAAAAAAAGGATTTAATAGGTGTTTTAAACTAGTTAATCTAATACTTTTGTAAGATTGGCCATGATATAAATACTCACCTGGCAATGTTTATTTATTTGAAAAAAAGTTTTTTTTTAAACTCAAAATGTGTCTAATAAACTCCCAGGAATCGTAGCGCCATTAGCGACGACTTATGTAACACAATGGGTGGATGAGAATGTAGAGTGTAGCGTAAAACAAAAATATGAATGAAATTTAAATATTATCAACGAATATTAGTAAATTTTTTGGAGATTTTTAAGAGTCTGACTTCCATACCGAGAAGGTCTCGGGTTCGATTCCCGGCGATGGCAGTGTGATTGTCACACTGTCTTTGATCTGGTGTAGAATTCACGTAATAATAAAATGGCGATAGATTGGGTACCTATCACATGTCATGAGAATCAATTTAATAGCCAAAATATGTTGTATACAGTAATTGGGTTCAAACGACCTGTTGTATACAAAGGAAAAAAAATAAAAAATAAAAAATTGTACCATGAAATGAAGGGTTAAGATATTCATCAAGCAGTGCTCAGTGAGCGGACAATAAAAAAAACATATATTACTTTTCGCAAAAATTTGCATAATATTTAATTCAGTAACACTTATTATGTAAATTACTTTAAATTTAATTTCAAATATATTTTTACTGTAGGGTACGCTTACATTTAATTTTATTAGCATTATTTAACCTGTCCTTGAAGTCAATTTTTTTTAACTCGACAAAATAAAAAAAATTAAATACCAAATCATAGAATATGAAATTACAATTCATGTTTATTTAGAAACTACTGTATGTATTATTAGGCATATCGGTTAGTGGAACTAGAATTAATTACTTGGGTGCCTAGATTATACAACATTATTTTTTTTTTGTGAATGTACCTACTCGTATACTTATACTTGTATACGAATTCTGGATTTCACCCATGGTGGGTGATTAATTCATTTCACCCAGGGTGGGTGCTTAACCCAACCAATAGGTCATAAGTCCTGTAAAAACCTTGATCAACCATATTCAGTTTCCAATTTGCATCTTCGTCTCTATTGAGATACAATTAAATTTGATACAACATTAATTGCATCCTCAGAGAGTGAACTCGCAAACCTTATCGGAAGAAAGATTGCGTTTGAGGGCTTGCGGATTAACATATCAAAAACAAAGACACTGATAATAACAGAGCCAACCAGTTCACAAACACGGGCCTTCTCTCAGATTCGGGAATTGTAAATTAATTTTATTACGTTAATAGAGTAAAGTTGTGGAAAATACTGTCTGAATATGGAATAAGTACAAAACTGATCACGGCAATTAAGTCGCTTTACACGGAAAGCACCGCCTCCTCCACATTCAGACACAAGATGTATGAATGTGGAGGAGGCGAGAGAAGTATGTCAGGACTACTACGCCTACCCCTCAGGGGAAACGGCGTGATGATTAGTTAGTTAGTTAGGATCACTGATAACTGACATGGGGGGATGCAAGAGGGAGATTCGACGCAGAACCCAAATGGCTAAAACTGCCATGACAAAGGTCACCAAGATATGGCAAGACAAAAATATCTCTAACAAGATCAATAGAGATTGGTTCAAACCCTTGTTTTCTCCATATTCCTTTATGGTTGCGAGTCTTGGACTATGCGAACTGATGTTCAAAATTGTTGCTTTAGAGATGTCGTGCTGGCGACGAATGCTGCGTATACCCTGGATGACAAGAAGAACAAACCAGTCAATCATTGACCAGCTAGGTATCAAGGCAAGACTCTCGCGGATGTGCTTTCAGAGAGTGTAGGACAACCTTGAATGGCACATCATAATGGGCAAAGTGGAAGGAAGGCGACCACAAGGATGATCACCGAGCCGCTGGTCCGATCAAAGCAGGAACTGACTGGTCTCTCATTAGCTGCAGCCTGGAGACTGGCGGGTGACAGGAGCGCATGGCGTGCCATGGTCAATAGTTTACAAGATGGACAAGACCCTCAATCATGAGGAATACGACTAAGAAGATAACTGTAAAAAAAATTATATTAAGCGATTTATAGGGAAAAAATAAATATTTTTTAATAAATAGTCAACCATCGGTCTGTCAGAACAGATCATTAATTTATTTAACACAATCGGGGTTATGTCAAGATAAATTAGAAGTACAAAGTTTCTTTATTCTTTTCACATAAAATTATTAAACTTTATATTTTTAAGGTAATCAAATGATTTTAGGGAAATCTCTTGATGGATGTTAATTTTAAATAGTAATTAAATAAAACGATGTTTTTTAACTACTTCCACATTTGTCTTTATTTCGACACCGATCGGTTTCGCCAGGCTCGCTGGTATCGAGAGACTGGTCTATCCGTTGAAAATAATAATAAATAAATTTTATTTAATGATTATTTCTTTACATTGTTAAATTACACATATACAGCACGAAAATTGAAAGGTTGGCAATAACAATGAGAATGATGACGTCACGGAATATTTAAAATGTGACTTAATCCGTCGGTATTATATAATAGTTACATTGCTAAAAATTTGGAACATTCGGTTCAACATTCAACAAATGGTTCACAGATGCCAGTATCGGATATTAAGGGAAAAATAGTAATAAATTATTTGTAGGCGCAACCGTACCGGTACGGTCGTATCACCGGACAGGTTAATTGATAATAACTTATGTTAAAATGTACATACGCTATTCAATAATCGTTCTGTTTGAGATTTATGTTATAAAATGGCCAATGACTCGTAATTCTTCAGGACGGTTAATAGCAAGGTACGAATTGTCACCATGACGCTTATGTCCTTGTGAGAATGATTGTTTAAGGCCTATTACGAAGACATTAAATAACTTGTTCTAGGAACATTATTTTAATGTTTCCCATTATTGCACCGCAAAAACAAAGCTAATCGCAACATTTGCCACGCAACCAAACTAAACCTATAAAATAAAATAAAAACTATAAATGAGGGTATTATTTGAAAACCCGGCCAACTCCACCAACAATCAAAAGTGAGATATGAATTGGGTCTTATTCATAATACATTTGCACACAATTTTTATTGATTTTCAGTTTCAAATTCGGCTTCATTCTGAAGAATTTTGCTATTAAAATATAGGGTTTGTTGCAAACATGGCAACCTCCACTTGAGTGTTGCAAAGCTGGCAAACTCCAAAATGAAATTCATTATTTTATTTTAATTATCAACATAATGATGATTATTTCATGGCTGATTACTTTTAAAATACTAACTGGTTGAGATGAAAAAAATAAATATCGTAAAAAAGCACATTTTATTAGCGTATCAGTTTTTTGCGATTTACTCAAAAAATCTAATGATGGAGTTTGCCGGGTTTGCAACTAATACCCTCAAATAATAATAATAATAATAATAATAATAATAATAATGTAATCCATTGTTTGGATCAAACGTTATGACACTTCAATATTATTAAATGTTTTATTTTATTTTGAAACACTGTTATTATACGTATCACAATGTTTTTATTATTATTTATGTGATTATCGCGAGAGCTGTTCGCCAACCTACGTTGCCATCATTGGGTTTTTCAAACAACTGTATGTTGTTGTTTGTTGTTTGTAACGCCTGATAATGCTGACATAAGTTGGCGAAACAGCTGTCGCGACAATCTCATAACAAAATAATGAATTAATTGTGATACTTATAATAAGAGCGTTTCTTAATTAAAATATTTAATAATGTAATGAAATTAAAAATAATTAATAAAAAAATTCTGTATTACATATATTTAGTTCAACGGGGGTTTACGGCTTCGACCGGTTTCGGCAACTAGTTGCCATCTTCTGGTATCTACATCAAAGTTTGTCGCGGGCCGACACAGTGCAAACCAAGGGTTTACTAAGAAGATCGGAGAGGATGGTCCAAAGATCAATTACTGGAAAAACTCTCCGAGATGGTGTCCTCAGTGCAGACATAAGAAAAACTTACAAAATAGAGGATATCGTTCAGTGGAGTAGATCCAGAAGAAGATACTGGAGGGACCATGCAGCCAGAATGGATTGTGGCAGACTTGCATATACAGCCACTTACGGAATCTCCTCCGGACACCGTCCGGCTGGAAGACCACCTAAGAGATAGAGGGACAGCTGGACCAAATCCATTACAGAAGAAACATTACGTTTAATCTATTCAAAAAAGAAGAAGATAAAATAATATAAAAATACAATAATAGCCGCAAAAGAAGTAACAACAGGAAATCGACCTCCAAGAAGACCACCCAAAAGATGGCGAGACAGTTGGACATCTACATCCCAGGAACAGGCTCCGAGAAATAACAGAACACAGTCCTAAATAAAGCAGAAGAAGAAGAAGAATAATTGTAATAATTCAAATCACAACAATAATATTACCATAATAATTCAATTACGAGCAAAATTTCGAGGTGGATCCAAAAATATTCCACCGTACATATTCACGCATTAACCTTTCCCTTACGGTGCTAAAATAAAAACGCGCGTTCATGTGTTGGGGAGTCAGTACCCAATAATAATAAAAATAGCGATTTTAAATATGAAAAATTATGAACATTCATAGCTAATCGCCTTAATTAATGTCAAAAATTATAATAATTGAGATTTATTTGTTAAAAACATTTTTAAAAACATCTAGCAACGCTCACGGGACAGGCATAGGTCCACTTTGCTTGCAAGCCCGAGAGCTACTGCCGGGCAGTGAGAACATTGAGCTCCTCGCGCTTCCACAGTGAAGTATGTCGCGCACTCAGCGCTACAAATTTCGTTTCCGATTTCACAAAATATCTCGAATGTACCCGATAAATTTTGATTATTATTAATATTATTTTTTTAATCAATGCGTAAATATATTATGGAGGAATACCTAAAATCTTAACCTTGTATTTATTATATTTAAAAAGATATTGGTGGTTATTAGAAGCAACGTGTAGAAGATACCCATCACAGGGAAGGGAGGGTTAAAAATGTGGGATATTTATAACTTAATACCACCGTGCCTCAAAGAGTTAATCTAGTAACAGCCTGTTATAGTATCTCCTTTGGCAAGGTAGTCAACAAGTAAAACACCTTGAGGCATCCCAGAAGAATGAGGCCATGACTTTGCCGACTTGAACTTGCGGGGTGGCGGGGATCCCTTTCGTTCCTACTGCGTGCTTTGGGCTTTAGTTTCAAGGTTAGAGACACATGTTTCGTCCATAGTTATGTTTATCACTTTAGGGAGATGATTCGCAATAGTGTAAGTAACACCTAAATTGGGGATAGAACGCTATCTGATTGGTCCCTGGGCCTTTGTAGGCGGGGTGTACGGCATTAGCTTCTAAAATACTAGGTGATTAGAAAATTACTACGATATCGAAACAAGAAAAATAAATCAATTTTAACGGCGGAAGGACTTCGAAGGAATTTCGAATAACAACAAATTGTTAGAAAAATAGGAATTTCCAGACACCCTTAGCCGGGACACCAGATATTAGAAATAATTAAATTTAAAAAAAAAACTAATTCTTTAAATTTTAACATTCATTAAAACAATCAATTGACTTTATTTTTGTGACTATTACAATTAAACCTAATAGAATTTTTATTAAAATATATAACTAACTAACTAACTAATCATCACGCCATCTCCCTGAAAGGGTAGGCAGCAAGAATGGACTGTCACACTTTTACTGATGCGGCACTCCATCCTTCTCTTTTCGCTCTTTAAAATATATATATTTTTTATTTCAATGTCTCTCTGCCTACCCTTGCGGGGAAACGGCGTGATGGTTTGTTGTTGTTGTTTTCAATGTTTGAATATAAAATATGAATAAAATATTTTTTTACAACATCTATTCATAAAAAAATAAAATAGCAGCATTTTTATTATATTTTTATATTTTTTTATAAATATGTATATTTACTGAAGAAAGACTGTTTGTCCGAAACATGTCTATATAATTTCATTATTTTTTTTAATATCAGTGTTGTAGGTATATACAAAGTGTATAAAAAAGAAAATAGAAAAAAACATCATAACAACACAAAGTATGGCGTATATAATAGAAATAAAAACAGCGTCTAGTTTTTTTGTAAACGCACTGTCACTCACACTTTTGCAAACAATCTCCCTGAAATGAACGGACTCTACGTATACTCGTAGATCGAGAAAGTTCTGTTAATCTTGCTGGTAAGTATCAAAACGCAAGAAAACAGATTTTTTCGACTCCTCGCGTGGCCGATATTTAATAATTGATTGATTTGATCTTGACACGATTTCCTCAGTCCTTCTCTATATCTTGTTTGGTTTACATCGTAAACATATACTTTCTTTCCATTTATTTCAATATTTGGTTTAACTACTCGTATTATGGAAGAGAGTATTCCACGTATCCACTGATATTTTAAATAACTGTAATTACCCACTTAAAACAATTGAACACTAGCAAGAACTTTAAATATTATTGAAGAAATTATTAAAAATATCATTGGAAGAAATGAAAAATTTATTTTAACACCTGTAAAAATTCTTTATATCAACGAGAAAACTTACATAATTTTAACATCAAAACAGTACAAACGTATTACGTGTCACAATTAACTATTATAAAATGCGGCAAAAATCAAATTGACCAAAATAATTCACTTATACACGAAATATCTCAAAATTTACGGGAGCACCACATGAACCAAAAAAACAGAACTCGTCTAAATAATTACAACAAAATAATATCGTCTGCTCCTATATAACAATTTTACAAAGATTTTCATGTTCCCACAGGAATGGACAGATGGATGATTTTTTTGGCCTTAGGGGCAATATTCTTGATGAAGCCGGCCCTGACTTTTATCATACTGCCAAATGACGCTCAATTAAAATTTGTAAGTATAGATTCAAATTTATAATGAAAAATTACTGAGAAAGCAAGAGATGTACGAGTATGTCAAGAAACAACAGTGTGGCGCTCCATTCTTTCTGCCTACCCCTAACCTACCCCTATTCTTTAGGTGATGGATGGTTAGTTAGATTTTTAAGTTATATTAACCTTTCCCTTACGGTGCTAAAATAAAAACGCGCGTTCCTGGGCTGGGTAGTCAGTACCCTATCAAAAATTAGCGATAATAAATCGTAAAAATAAGAACATGCATAGCTAATACCCTTAATTAATTGTAATTGAAGTAAAAAATTATAATAATGGAGATTTATTTGCTGAAAACATAAAAAAAAACATCTGGGAACACTCACGGAACGGGCATAGATCCACTCTTATTGCAAGCCCCTGCCGGCGGCAGTGAGAACATTGAGCTCCTCGCGCTTCCACAGTGAAGTATGCAAGAGTGAGATGCGAACATCAAATCTTAACCTTGTATTTTTACATTTATAGAAATGTTGATGGTTATTAGAAGCAACGTGTAGAAGATACCCATCACAGGGAAGGGAGGGTTAAATAATGTCACCACAAATTAAGTGCTTCGTACGAAAGTAAAGTTATATCTATCCTTGATACCCGGATATAATATTGATTGGATATTTTTACGTGTACGAGTATAACGGGTTTCTTGCTTAGGCAGCTGAATAACCAAATTTACCTTAATAAATAATAATAAATAAAAACATACGTATAAAATATGCGTAGATATTTACTACCATTTAATGTGCTATGAAATTAAGAGTGTATAATATATTCAAAGATTTGGTTTAATGAATTTTCGTTGGCAACACAACTAATTGTTTTTTTGCAAAATACATATTTCAACGTCGTAAAACTTTGAGAGGACAACTCTAAAAACACACTTGATTTAATTTAAAAAACACCTGTAAATAGTAAATTTGTTCAAACTTTTGCAAGCTGTAATTACTTTGTTCAATGAAAATAAAATTAATTTTATTACTCCGAAGAAGTGTGTGCGATCACCGAGACTATGATAATATTCATTCTTGTTTGAATAATGGTATAAATATAAATAATGGTACAAATAAATCCAGCAAGAACTTTTAAATTATATCAAAGAAATTATTCAACAACATTTTGAATGTATACAAATACTTGTAGACGAATACTGAATTTTACCCATTGCGGGTTATCAATTTGAATATTTAAAAAAATTGCAAAAATTTCCAAAAAAAATTGTCAGACATGGTGGTTGTAAGAAAGGTGAAATGTGGAATGTTGTATTACATAAAGCGTGCGCTTAACCCAACCAATGAAAGATCATAAGTCCTGTGAACACCTCGATCACCATATTCTGTTTCCAATTTGCATCTTCGTTTCTATTGAGATACAATTAATCCTTGAAATTATTCAAATTGACACGGAACAAATACACATAAAGTTTCGAAAAATCACGAAAATTTGACATTTGCTATATTATTGTAACACCTGATGATGTCAACATAGGTTGACGAAATAGCTTTCGCGAAAAATATATAATTGTGATACATAAAACTAAGTTTATTAATTTAACAGTTTATAATTATTGTGTACTAACCGAGTTCGACTATATTTGTATTTGAAAATATTGACTAAGTAACCATCACGCCATCTCTTCAAAGAGGTAAGCAGAAAGAATGGAGTGTCACACTGACCTCTTCTGAAGTAATTCTCTCTTTTCAACGTTCATACATCATATCAAGCATGCACTTCGATTTCTCGAACTCCTCACATGGGCAACATAACGTATAATATATGATTGATTTGATCGTGCCATGTTTATCTCGGTCTTCCTATTTTTTTTGATCGTTAATATGTACATCGTTAACATGTACTTTCTCTATCATTCTTTCCATGTGTACAAACCATCTTAATGACATTTCATTATTTTGTTTATAATACTTTCATTCGCACTGCATTCACTTCTTATATTTTTGCATTTGACACTATCACATACAGATTTACGGCACATTATTCTTAGAGATCTCATTTCTAATGCATTTATTCTAATTTCATCCTTCTTTTAACAGTTCCATGCTTCACTTACATACATAAGGGACTTACTTACTTGATTATAAATATTAAAAATAGATTTTAATCTTGGAATAATAAAAAAAATCTAAACCAAGTAAATTGTTAATTAAATAAATAGTTCATTGTTTTGGCCGAAACACTATGATACTTCAACATTATTACTGTTAAAATTTAAAACACTGTTATATCACAATTTCTTTTTATACACTGAAAGTGTCGCGACAGCTGTTTCGCCAACCGATGTTGGCATCATCAGGTCTTACAATAAACTGTGTGTTAACACCTGATGATGCCAACATCAGTTGGCGAACCAGCTCCCACGACACTCTCAGTGAATAAAAAATCAAAATCTTCATAGATGGCACATTGAAACTGACATGTGAAATCTGGCATAGGACTTTAACATATATACAACTTCCAAAAATTTGTCATACATGGTCATAAAGAAAGGTGGAATGGGGAATGTTGTAATTACATTAAGCGTGCGCTTATCCCAACCAATGACAGGTCATAAGTCCTGTAAAACACCTTGATCAACCATATTCAGTTTCCAATTTGCATCTTCGTCTCTATTGAGATACAATTAAATCAGAAATTGTGATATTAAAATAGTGTTTTAAATTTTAATTAAATGATAACTACTGAATTTATTATACTGCAATATAATTTATTACAATTCTATTATAGTCTGAGCTGGTGCATAAGGGCGGAGATGAGTACGATGTCGAGGAGCACTTTGCCCGCACGTCCGACGGGTATATTCTCGGCGTGCACCGTCTCCGGCGCAGATCCGCCCGCCCACCTGGTCGAGGATATCGTTCCTGGGACTCGCCAGTGCTTCTGATGCATGGGATAATGTGCTCCTCTGAAGATTACATAAGGATGGGGAGAAATAATAGCCTAGGTAATATCGCTGAAGTAACCCTTAATTTTAACACACGTCCGCGGGAAGGGTGGTAATACCCGTTCCGCCTGTAACCACCAGTCCAATCAACAGGTATTAGCATCCATTTCACCTAAAACCACGAATCCAATCAACGGGTATTAGTACCCTTTCCATCTGACACGACCATTCCAATCCACGGGTATTAGTATCCATTTCATCTGACACCACCAGTCCAACGAACGGGTATTAGTATCCATTTCACCTGACACCACCATTCCAATCAACGGGTATTAGTACCGTTCTACCTGACACCACCATTCCATTCAACGGGTATTAGTATCCATTTCACCTGACACCAACAGTCCAATCAACGGGTATTAGTACCCTTTCCATTTGACACCACCATTCCAATCAACGGGTATTAGTATCCATCTCACCTGACACCACCAGTCCAATCAACGGGTATTAGTACCCTTTCTATTTGACACCACCATTCCAATCAACGGGTATTAGTAACCCTTTCCGTTTAACACCACCATTTCAATCAACGGGTATTAGTATCCATTTCACCTGACACGGTGTCAGTGACACCACCAATCCAATCAACGGGTATTAGTACCCTTTCCACCTGGCCAATAAGTCCAAAAAATTGATATCAATACCCCTTTCGAGGACATAGCGTAAACATGAAAGAATGTGTTATTTTATATATGATTTAACAACATATTTTATCATCAGTTTAAAAAATATATTTTGATTACTTACATTTAACTTCTACCGAGAAATGTCAATTACCAACAATAATGAAATAAGGATTTAATTTTCACTATTATAGTTCTTTGTGAATAATAGTAGTAATTAAAATATTTTGAATAATTAATGCAAGTCGTAGACTAATCAAATGACATTTGATAATGCCTGTTAAACATGTCATTCACATAAAATATAACAATCTTCTAGAAAACAGACGTTTTCATTCGTATTAATTATTTAATATGGAGTTTTACATCATTGTTCAAGAAACAATAAATATACATATTGTTCAATTAGCATTTTTTCGAATTGACCTCCATTTAAAAAAATACCTTAAATGTTTTTTAATGCAATTTGCTATATCAGATTGATAAATTCTGAAACATGAAACAATGTTCTATTATTTATTTTAAAATTAAAAACAAATGAATACTTTTGAGCGGTTTATTGTTAATATCGAATGTGTATTCGATGTTTAAACATTGGAGACAATGCTCAGCTTCATGCATGCGAGATATTATCAACCGGATCACGTGTCCGGAATTTTAATAACTATTTGTTTTGACACGTATTGCGTGACAAGTTCCTATGGAATTATTAAATAATAAAGAGTTGAAGTACCTTGATGAAATTAAATAAATCTAAAACTTGCTATTGGAATGATGTAGAAAAACGAACTTAAACGAAGTGTAATGGGACTTTTTTTGTATAAAACAGGTCTTTTGGACCCAATTACTGTATAGACTTTGTTTTTAGCTAGTTATATTGATTATCATGACACGTGATAGGTAGCTAATCTATCGCCATTTTATTGTCAGGCGAATTCTACACCAGACCAATAACAGTATGACAAATGACCTTCGGTGTGGCGGTCGCCAATCGTTTTGGTCAACTTAAGGCAACGATTTTTTTTATAAATTATATTTAACACTGTATTTCCGCTTTTGAGTTTATTTTTCTCGACACGTTTCGAAGGTTTTACAGCTTCATCATCGGGAGAACGATAAAAACTAACCAAATAAAAGAACCTAGTACACATGTTACATGTGAATTTTTGAACGTGTGTAAAAAATATATCGCACCGTGAGTGTAAAACCGAAACAAGTGCAAATATACAATTTGGAGATATGGGAGTTTAAAGACTTCATATTGCTTGGAAAAACTGTATTTTTTTCAATAAACTAATGATTTTCGGTTTATGGGTATATTACTTTAAACTGAAAATCATTGGTTTATTAAAAAAAACAGTTTTTCCAAGCAATATGAAGTCTTTAAACTCCCATATCCCCAAACTGTATATTTGCACTTGTTTCGGTTTTACACTCACGGTGCGATATATGAAGGTCGTCCTGTTCTCAATAGATGCCTTAAACATTAGTTTTGTTTGTAATGTTTGTTGAGAAAATGAACTGATTTGATTTGATTTGATCTATAGGGATTCTGCGATCACTTAATTTAATCATACCTAGGAGACCCGTTAAGAAGTTTTCAATAATTTCCATTGGAATAGCCGATTTGTAGTTGATGCAATCAGGTTGAAGATGACCCGGACTCTAATTTAAATGCAAGCATTCAGTTTTGCATTAAATTTCCATTTGCATACGTAACCAGACGAGTGTCAGTGTAATTGTTTCGCCAATAAAATTAAAGCATTTGTTATTAACATCAAGAAATGATTCAAACTTTCAAGGCCACTAACGTTGATCAATGGACGATATTGCCATGCTGTCGGCGTGCTAAATGATATACTTTGGAGTTTGACTGGTTTTAATTTAACCCCTTACTGCATGATTTTTTTTTAATTTGTAAAAAAAATATATGTGTAAAAGATGAAAAAAAAGACAAGCATTTTTTTATTTTTCAAATAAATTATTTTTTCCTATATAAAATTCAAAAAAATATTTCTAGGTCTTCCCCTTTTATCCCTAGATTTTACACAATGTTATCCATAATTTTATATAAAAGTGATCATTTTATTACTTACTTAATGAAAATAATACTAAACCAATGTAATACAATTATTTATAGCGTTTTACAAACAAAAAAAATAACACTTTTGAATATCACCTTTGTACAGAAAATCATAAACAGTTGGAAACAGTCGAACGCACATCTAGTACAACCAGAGACATCTAGCAAGAAGTTTGACAACTAGTAACGCGGATCATAGATAAAACTTTAGTATTATTGCTAGAAGCAAGACATATTTTATTATTTTGTTGTTTTTTATGGCGAAAGATTATTTTGGATCATATATGAGCCAGTATGCGGTAAGGTGTTAAGGATTAAATGTAAACTGATTGCAACCCGTGAAATATTCACGGTAGAAAGATTTTATACCCTTTAAAAACTTGGTTCACTGTACAATCGTAATCACACCAAAGATTCGATTCCCGGCGATGGCAGTGTGATTGTCACACTGTCTTTGGTCTAGTGAAGAATTCACGTGACAATAAAAAATATCGATAGCTTAGAAAAGGCGATTAGTTAGAGATCCAGGTCGGAGAAGAATCTCATGACTGCACAATTTAAGACAATGGTTCAGAAGTAGCACCAAATCGCTGTATCCAGGGCCACAGTCAACAAGGTGGAAATAGCCCTGATAGTTGCCAACCATCGCAGAGGAGACGGCACTTGGAGAAGAAGATTAGCGACCCATCACATATAACGAGAATCAATATGATATAATCGGCACGTCGATTTCTCTAACTCCTCACATAGCCGACATATAACATTTGAAATTTGATCGTGCCACGTTTTTTCGGTCTTCCACGATTTCTTGTTTCCTTTACATAGACCCTTATTTCGATTTGTTTCTCCATTTTTCAAAAAAAAAAAAAATAAATAACTAACCATCACGCCGTCTCCCCGAAAGGGTAGGCAGAAAGAATGGACTGCCACACTTTTCTTTCCCGACATATTTCTCTCGCTTCCTCAACATTCATACATCGTGTCATGCACGCGCGTCGATTTATCTGACTCCTCACGTGGCCGACATTCAATATTTGATTTATTTGATCGTGCCACGTTTTCCTCGGTCTTCCTCTATTTCTGGTTCCATTTACATCATTAACATATAATTTTTTTACCATTCTTTCTTCATTCATTCTTTCCATATGTCCAAACCATCTTAATGATCCTTTCATTATTTTGTTCATGACACCATCATTCGCACCGCATTCACTTCTTATATTTTCATTCGACACTCTATCATACACAGAGTATCCACACATTCGTCTAAGAGATCTCATTTCTACTGCATTTATTCTACTTTCATCCTTCTTTTGCCAGTTCCATGCTTCGCTTCCATACATAAGGGTCGGTAGAAGAACACCATTGTGCACTGCCATTCTAGCTTTTTTGCCATTTTTCCATCTCTTGTAAATATGCCTCCCACATGAATAAATTAAGTATCTTGCACCAGTTTCTCACCGTTGGCATTTATGTTACAATTTGTCATACATTCTTCATCCTCAAATAACATCGCTTTAGACTTGGACACATTCATTAAAAGGTCACTCTAATTGCAAGCTTAATACCTACATTTTTGATACTAAGACTTGCAGATTTCCCATACTGTCAGCGGTTAACACAGCATCGTCTTCATATAACAAACAGCCGACTGTTTATCATAGCACCAGCGTTTATATCCTCTACCATGAGTTCAGTGGCGGTACTCCCATAGAAGCCCCGAAGCTCGGCTTGCGTTAGAAATTTCGAATCACAACCCTCAAATCTAATTAGAGACGAAGATGCAAATTGTTTTTCTGGGAACAGAAGGTGGTGGCCGAGGCGCTTACAGGACTTATGACCTGTCATTGGTTGGGTTGAGCGATCGCTTCACGTTTAACAACATTCCCCATTCCGCCGTTATGACCACCACGTCTGACAAACTTTTTGGAACTTGTATATATGGTAGGTTTCTACACCTATTTTCACATTTTTATGTTCACTCTACACTAGCGTCATCTATATTAAGATTAGAAAGCATTAAGCAGAAAACCTTTATTAATGTACTGTGAAAGTCTATGCAAATCATACAGTACTAGATTTCGCCTGGAGATGTCTCTCCAATTTTTTGCCTGCATGTACCAGTTATATTTATACAACAACATTTTGAATGTATACAAAACGGCGGAATGGGGAATGTTGTTAAACGTGAAGCGATCGCTCAACCCAACCAATGACAAGTCATAAGTCCTGTAAGCGCCTCGGCCACCACCTTCTGTTCCCAGAAAAACAATTTGCATCTTCGTCTCTATTGAGATACAATTAATCCTTGTAAAATAAAAATAATTTATCCGCAATGGGTGAAATCCAGTATTTGTCTACAAGAATTTGTATACATTCAAAATGTTGCTCAAATCTAAGTTATCATGCCCCCGCATAAACCAACAACCCACCAAATTCACCTTCCAACAATGTTCCAATCAGACGTAAGAGGAATAGCCACAGGAGCTAAACCTCTGTAAGCCAGAAGAGATTTTGATTTAAAATTTCCTACTCAAGCCGGGCTTCTGGGCTTCTATGGGAGTACCGCCACTGCATGAGTTAATAGGTGAAAAATAGTCACTACATAAAATGAAACGCAGTTAATAACTATGATAATTGCTAGTCATACATTGTATTATTATACTTTACTGGAATTCATCCAAATGCAATGAGTAAATTATAGGAAAGGTCAGACAAGAGAGGTGCGATCAAAAATATACCATATGTCAAAATTGAAAAAAATAAATGTATATTAAAAATATATTGTACCACAACTTTTACGTATGGAAGCGAAGCATGGAATTGACGGAATAAGGATAAGAGCAAGCCAAATACATACAAATTTACATTGTACAAATTTTGCGAAAGATATCGTTCTCATATGAAATTATAAGAAGTGAATGCGGTGCGAATGATGGTGTTATGAACAAAATAATGAAAGGACCATTAAGATGGTTTGGACATTTGGAAAGAATGAATGAAGAAAGAATGGTAAAAAAAAATATATGTTAACGATGTAAATGGAACCAGAAATAGAGGAAGAGCGAGGAAAACTTGGCACGATCAAATAAATCAAATATTGAATGTCGGCCGTGTGAGGAGTCAGAGAAATCGACGCGCGTGCATGACACGATGTACGAATGTTGAAGAATCGAGAGAAATATGTCAGGAAAGAAAAGTGTGGCAGTCCATTCCTTTTGCCTACCCCTTCGGGGAGACGGCATGATGGTTAGTTAGTTAGTTTATGTCGTTCTCGTTGCAGATAATGCAGACGAACTACAAGACTCGATGTCAAGAATGTATGAGGTATGCAAGGCAAACGATTTAATGATGAATGTCTGAAAATAGGTGAAAGATAATTAATACAAAAGAAAACGTTAGTTTTCTAGAAGTTTTATTATATTTTATGGGAATATGTTTCGCCCTTCTAAGGCATTATCAAATGACATTTGATAATGCCTTAGAAGGAAAGAAACATGTCATTCCCATAAAATTTAATAAACTTCTAGAAAACTGATGTTTTCATTCGTATTAATTATCTCTATTTCAAATGACATTTGATAATGCCTTAGAAGGGCGAAGCATGTCATTCCCATAAAATATATTAAAACTTCTTGAAAACTGACGTTTTCATTCGTATTAATTATTTAATATGGAGTTTAACATCATCGTTCAAGAGATAATAAATAGGATAAAGATAATTTTTGAAAGGAAAGAAGAAATGAGAGCTTGTAACGGAAGATTGAATAGTGGGGTATGTGGTAAAACAATGTATGACAGAATTTTGAATGCTGATATCAAGACGGAACGTAGAGCGGAAGAAAGTATTATGAAAGGATTACTGCGTTGGTTTGGACATATGGAGCCCATGGATTAAGAAATAATAGTTAAGAAAATATATAGTAAGTTAACGATGTGAATGGAGTGAAGGTAGTTGTTTATATTATAATATTATTGAATATTTAATTAAATCCACGGACCTTCTGGCATAATTATATATAATCAATTGGTTTTACTGCAATCTCTCGATGGAAGTTCATTTTAAATAATAATGAAATAAAAATGTTTTTTTATTACAGTTTCGCCAGTCTGTCGATGCCATCTAGCCTGGCGAAACTGGTCTTTGTCGAAATAAAGACAATAAGTGCGAGTAGTCGTAGTGGTAGTAAAACATCGTTTTATTTCATTATTATTTTAAATAAAACAACGTTTCAAAGAAGTACTTCCACTTTTGTCTTTATTTCGACGGCGACCAGTTTCGCCAGGCTGACTGGCATCGACAGACTGGTCCAGTCCGGTCGCTGTCGAAATAAAGATATTTATTAAAATTTATTGAAATGAAATGACAACTCAAAGTGATGGCGAATACAGAAGTCATTTCTATATTTTGTTTTTCAGCGTATGTACTCGCGGACGAAGGATTCGACGTGTGGGTCGGAAACTTCCGAGGAAATGTGTACACCTCGCATGTCAAATACTTCAAAACTGATCCACAATTCTGGACCTATGGGTAAATACTGTTATGTTATTTATTTTATAAATAAGAAGCCCGCCACACTCCGAATATTATATGACGCAGCGGCGCCCTTTCGCCAATTTCACTCTTGCACCTATGCCCATCCCCCGTTCACGCAAAGTATACGTTAACTTGTTATTTTGTCGAATAGCTTTTTACATCGAAGTTCAAACTTCCCCCTGCTGGGGCGTGAATTAGTATAAGCTTATTTTTTATATACTCGTATTATATGATAACCTGAATTTTTCTTTTTAATTCTCATGTGCTCCCTTTGCCACCCCTTTACCCTCACCCAATGACCCCCTTTACCTCGCAATCCAGCATTTTCCATCTCTCTCGTCCCCTCTTGTTTGTTGTTGTCCTTCTTGTTCCGCCTTCCTCGTGTAACAACCAAAAAAGTGCTTTGTCTTCACTGTGATAACAAGGTTAAGTTCACTAAGCTTTGAAACGTTTGTAAGAATGTTGAGGAAGCGAGAGAAGTATGTCAGGAAAGAAAAGTGTGCCAGTCCATTCTTTCTGCCCACCCCTTCGGGGAGACGGCATGATGTTAGTTACAATAAATGAAAAAGGCCTTTATCCAGCAGCGGAAAGAAAAGACTGAAGAAGAAAAAGGAAAGCTACAATTGATATTAATGTATTAAAAAATGTATGAAGCATGCAATAAAAGTGATGGTATTAGAGAAGGAAGGATATGTGATGGGTTAAGACATACCTGCGAACGGTGAGAAATTTAGCAAGTTACTGAATTTATTTATCTGGGAAGCATGTTTACAAGCGCTGGAAAAATGGAGTGAAGGACATCGAAAGAAGGGTTGGTGCTGGGAACAAAATAAATAGTACACTCAAAGTCATACACGTGATAATAAAATGACGATAGACTAGCACTTATCACATATCATGAGAATCATCTCGCATGCATACCTTGAACGTCGACGTCTTTCATGTTAATGAAAGTACGTTCAGAAAGCAATTACTCTTAATTCTGGAGAGTATCCTGACTTCCTAATGTCGAACCATATCTCATGCGTTCCTGGTAGTATACTCGTACTATACACAATATATTATTTTACCTGTTCTCAATAGATGCCTTAAAAAAATATTTTGTAATGTCCATTGATGAAATAAACTGATTTGATTTGATTTGATTTAATTAGTTACTACGAGCTAGGGGCATACGACGTTCCGGCTACGATGGATACAGTCCGGCGCGTCTCGGGGGCGCCGGGCCTTCACTATTTGGGTTTCTCCATGGGGACCACAGCCTACGCGGTATTTTGCCACGAGCACCCCGAGCTGTTATCTTCCGTGCTGTCCTACACCGGCCTGGCCCCCGTCATCGCCATGGGGCCCCGCTTTGTGGAAGCCACGCATATATACAAGAAGTTTGGTATTACGGTAATTAATTAATTTGAATGCTATTCTTGTGCCGATGATGCTACCCTCATGAATGGAATTGAAACATGGAACTGGCAAAAGAAGGATGAAAGTATGTAGAATAAATGCACTAGAAATGAGATCTCTAAGACGAATGTGTAGAGTGCCAAATGCAAATATAAGAAGTGAATGCGGTACGAATGTAAGTGTTACAGCTCGTTCCCACTTGTCGGGTGTCGGATCCGTTTATTTATCGGATGTCGGTGCCTTCTGTTCACACTTACCGATTATTAATCGATTGTCGGCCACGGTCGAAGCTGGACACTCTACGCGAGACGACTGTGCACGATGGACGTCGACGAAGTTGTTGTGATGTATCATTATTTAAGAAGAAAACAAATAAGGACAGCTAAGGAAAGAAAATATCGTGTGCATCCAATCCTGACGGAAAGATTTAGTTTGAGTACATTTCAGAACTTAATAACAGAATTGAGAAGTGACGAAATTAAGTTTTTCAATTATTTTAGTATGTCTTTAACTAAATTCAACGATCTACTGACTCGAATATCAGTGAGCATAAACTACCAAAATACAAGATTTAGAGATTGCATTTGTACTGAAGAAAGGTTGTCGATATTTCTATGGTAAGATAATTATACCAATTAATTTGTTTAAAGGAAAATATAAAAAAATCACTTTTAGTTCACACGTATTTATTTAAAGAAATAACTTAATAAGAAATAACGCACGCACGGGCGGAATAACGGGTAGCGGGGAGAGGGTTGTCGGCCCCGACATCCGGCAAGTGTGAACAGCTCCATACTTACTCAGGCGAGCGAGATCCGACACGATTTTTTTCCGGACGCAGAGGGCTGGCAAAACACCCGACATTTCTTGTCAGCGCCGACAAAAAATCGGTTTCCGACAAGGGTGAATAGCTTCATATAAAATGTTCTGCCACTGGAACATCCGAATAAAAACCGGGCCCGACACCCGACAAGTGGGAACGGGCTCTTATGAACAAAATAATGAAAGAAAAAGAATGAATCAAGAAGGTATATGTAAACGACGTGAACGGAGCTGGAAATAAAGGAAGGGCGAGGAAAACATGGCACGATCAAATCAATCAAATATTAAATGCCGGTCATGTGAGGAGTTGGAGAATTCGACGTTCGTGCATGACACGGTGTATGAATGCAGAGGAATCGAGAGAAGTATGTCAGGACAGAACAGTGTGGCGGTCCATTCACCACCACACGGCGTGATTGTTAACAGAAATTTTTATTCGTATTAATTATTTAAATTTAAAGAGTATATATATTAAAGTAATCATTGTTATTTATTGTTACTTGAGCACAGTTGTAGAACTATGAATGTACAATGAATATCTGATGGATATTTATCCATCAGACACACAGAGGCGAAATATGTAATTCCCATAAATTATAATAAAACTTCTAGAAAACGGAGATTTTCATTAGTATACTAACTAACTAACTAACAAACCATCACGCCATTTCTCCGGAGGTGTAGGCAGAGAGGATGAATCGCCACAATGCTCTGTCCTGGCATACCTCTTGGGATTCCTCTACATTCATACATCGTACCATGCACGCACGTCGATTATTCCGACTTCGAATGTGGCCGCCTTTTAGTAATTGATTAATTTGGTCATGCCATGTTTTCTTCGGTCGTCCTCGGCTTCTTTTTCCACTCACGCTGCTTGTGTACAACTTTTTAACCATTCTACTCTCATCTATTCGCTCCATATGTCCAAACCATCTCAGGGATCCTTTTTTAATTTTATCCATGATGCAGTCATCTGCCTTACATTTCTCTCTTATCTCAAATTTCTATCATACAACGTTTTCCCCGCACATTCTTCTTAGTGATCTCATTTCTACGGCGTTTATCCTGCTTTCATCTTTATTTTGCCAGCTCCAAGCTTCACTTCCATACATGAGGGTTGGCACTAGAACTCCACTGTGTACTACCATCTTTGCTTCTGTGGATATATTTCCATTTGCAGTAGTCATTTGTATTAACTAACTAACCATTACGCTGTCTCTCCGCAGGGAAGGCAGAAAGAATTAACATTCAATATTTGATTTATTTAATCGTGCCATGTTTTCCTCGGTCTTCCTCTATTTCTAGTTCCATCTACATCGTTAATTATACTTTTTTACCGTTCTTTCTTCATTCATTATTTCCATGTGTCCAAATCATGTTGAATGTGTTGTCTGTGTAATCTGTGGGTAGATACTTTTTCAGATGAATATTACCAATGGAGCGATTAACATACACAGTTCCTTTTTAAAATTAAATATTGATAGAATAACATACGCAAAAGATACAAAAGCTAACGTCCGATAAGGGTTAAGTACAGAACATTGATAAAAAATATATATATTTTAACCACTTCAATACCGTAAGGCCACTGGTGGCCGCTAAGTAGGCGCACCATCAATACCGTAAAGCCACTTTGCACTAACAATGATTCCAGTAGGAATTTTAACAATTTTTTTTTGTGTGGCTAGCGACATCTATACACTATCTCTGCAAGAAAAATGAACCTTCTGACGTTGGTCGATCTTACTGAAAAGGGGATTTTTGTACAAGTCGAGCACTAGGGTTACCACTTATGGTGAGATTGATATAAAAGATCAAAAGGATATCACTTGAAAGAATTAAATTTCAAGTGTTAATAGACAAGAACTGATACAACATACTTTGATTTTTTTTTTCTTTCAATAAATATTTTTTTTATAAAAATGTGGGTTATATATTTATTGTGCCTTGTGCTTGTGACAACCCTTAAAGAAAAATCAAATATACGAAATTTCGATAATGCAACTTGAAAAATTTAAACATAATGCATAAAATCCATTAGCCCTATTTTTTTAATAATTAAAAACATGCGGTATGTGAGTGTTCCTAAGCTTAAAACATCATGGTACCTACTTAAACGGTTAAAGAAATTTCATTGTATTATTTGGTAGTGAGAGTCCTTCGAAAATTTTAGTTTTAAAAAAATAACCAATTTTTCAGAAAATCTTGCAAAATATGGGTTTGGACCCCGTGGGCATACGTGGAGAGCAAACGCTGTTGGTGAAACTCTGTGTACCATATAATAACCAAACTATAACACACTGCATGAGACTAGTGGGATATTTCTTCGGGGAAGACAACGAGCAACGAAACTTGGTAAGAAAACAGTAATTACTATCTAACCATTAAGCCGATGGGGTGGGTAGATTTTACCCTTCGCAATTAGGGGTTTTTCCTGTAATTAGCCGGCCATTGAACCCTTAAAGTCAATGTTATGAACCAATTGGAGGCCTTTGAGATGTGGATACACCGAAGGGTGTTACGCATCTCCTGGACTGACATGATCAGCAACACAAACGTTATCCATAGAGCCAGAGTTGACAGAGAGTTGCTGAGCAACATTAAAGTCCGTAAGGTGTCCTACTTGGGCCATGTTCTGAGAGGCGAAAAGTACGCACTATTACATGTGATCTTGGAAGGTTAGATTGAGGGTCGACGAGGTGTTGGGAGAACGGGGCTGAAGACCGTGGGGGAGCTGTTCCGAGCTGCCCAGGACGGGGAGGCCTACTCAAGGGTGATAGTCAACGTTGGGGAGACCTGAACACGGAAAGAAGAAGAAGAAGCCGGCCATAAATATAATTCGTAGAATTTGTCCCCGTTAATAAAAAAAATAGTTTATGGGAATGTTGAATGGACACAAAACAATGATCAACATTTCCACCATCAAATATAAAGTATGGCTGGAGTGTGTCAGTTTGAATTCGACTTTCGTTCAAAGTGTTCGTATCGTTCATCCAATATAAAGCATGTGCTGGAGTGTGTCAGTTCGAAATCTTAATGACATTTTAATTATTTTGTTCATAACACCATCATTCGCACCGCATTCACTTCTTATATTTTCATTCGACACTCTATCATACACAGAGTATCCACACATTCGTCTAAGAGATCTCATTTCTACTGCATTTATTCTACTTTCATCCTTCTTCTGCCAGTTCCATTTTCGCTTCCATACATAAGGGTCGGTTACAAGAACACCACTGTGCACTGAATATTTAATTAATAAAAATATATCATGATCACCCTTCTACTGTATTATTTTCTAAAGACACGTTGGTCCTAATAGAAAGCTTGGCCCCTTAACACATTACGTGCGGGATACGAAAATTTTTTTATCTGGAGAGAAAATTGTTAAGTTGTTGATTTTTATGGCAAAATATAAAATGTATATTTTTATACAATTTCAGTTGGTCGAACCTATCATCTATTCCAAAGTACAGCCAGTTCCACTGCATCAAATAGAACATTTCATACAGTTGATATTAACAGGTTGGTAAACGTGCTTTTTATTTAACAATTATTTGTCGAGAAATAAGGTGAAATTAACAATAATCAAAGTCATCACTGCAAATATAAATATATCCAATAGAGAAAAGATGGCAATACATAAGGGAGTTCTCTTGCCAACCCTCGTGTATGAAAGTGAAGCTTAGAGCTGGCAAAAGAAGGATGAAAGTATGATAAATGTCATAGAAAAGAGATCGCTGAGAATAATATGCAGGAAAACGATATATGAGAAAATACCCAATGATGAAATAAGGAAGAAATGTAAGACAGATGATTGCATCATAAGTAAAATAAAAAAAGAATCCCTGAGATGGTTTGGACATACGAAACGAATGGACGAGAGAAGAATGGTTAAAATGTTGTATACTAGCAGTGTGAGTGGAAAATGAAGCCGTGGAAGACCAAGGAAAACATGGCATGACCAAATTAATCAAATACTATATGACGGCCACATTCGATGTCGGAAAAATCGACGAGCGTGCATGTTACGATGTATGAATGTAGAGGAATCTAGAGAGGTATGTCAAAGCAGTATGGCGGTCCATTCTCTCCGGGGGAACGGCGTGATGGTTAGTTAGTTAGTTAACAAAAATATTTAATATTGATGAACATATCAGTTTTAACTAAATAACCTGCCACACTTTTCTTTTCTGATGTTTCTCTCGATTCCTCAACATTCATGCATCGTGTCATGCACGCGCGTCGATTTCTCTGACTCGTAACGTGGCCGACATTCAATATTTGATTTATTTGATCGTGCCACGTTTTCCTCGGTCTTCCTCTATTTTTAGTTCCATTTACATTGTTAAAATACATA